>OOFE01037224.1:0-10235 GCA_900323365.1 Monocentris japonica | reverse complement strand
CAGACACCCTGTTATCCATGGCTCCCAGCATGGAGTGGAGGGCCCCTGCAGAGAGTCAACAGGTAGTCTCACTTAGCCTTGCAGGTTTTGCTAGTTTTACATTCTGGAGAGATGCTGGAGTGCAGTGCTGAGATGCATCATTTCCCTGAGTTCCCTCAAAATCCAATCAGCAGTGTTTGAGGTATCGCAGGTGATTTACAGACAGATGAACAGATGAATCCAAAAAACACATTTTCTCCGTTATCCTAACTAACTTAAGTCTCATCTAGCTAGCAGTGGATTTTGGAGAGATGTACTGTAGCATTATTAAAGCACTGCAACAGGTATGAGACAGAAGTTACCCCGACATGTATACTGACTGATACGTATTCTACAAAGTAGCATACAAACAAAAAATACATACAAAAAAGGAGAAAGCAAGAAAGAAAAATGCTAACTAGCAACCTAGCAGCACAAGACGGAATACCAGCCAATAAGGCACGGCTAGCTCTGCTTCACACAAGGTTAGCCAGCTAGTTGATCTAGCCATGTAGCTTACTCATGTTCTACCAAAGGATATATAGTTAAAGAGTTCAGTGAATACAAGAGTATAGTGAAAAAAGCACAGGGTTTTACCATAATTAGCAAGATTGCCTGGATTTTTCATTCCAACATTTGAAAAAAAAAGTGACACTTATTCTGAAATGACTGCCAACATAAAAGGAAAGCTTATTATGGAAACAATTTAAGACGATAGCCATTTTCAAACTTCTGACCACAAAATACTGCATTCATATTTTTGAAATCAGTTTATAATTCAGCCTTTTTAAGGGCATTTGTCCATGAAGGACAATTTGGGTGCTTTATCAGTGTCACTTCACAACAACTGGACTAGTCTGAGACGGTCAAAGTTCCACAGGACATAACTCACCCAGATTATAGAGGATGCAGGCTTGCTCATAGCTGATGTCATCATGAGTGACCGTCTTTCCAGAGAAGATCTCAGTCCTGGTCAAAAGTCAAAAGAATGAGAAAGATAATAGCAGCACATCAGATGGAGTTTACTGTGTGCGTGTGCGTGTGCGTGTGCGTGTGTGTGTGTGTGTGTGTGTGTGTGTGTTGTCCTACCATGAGATGGGCACGGCGGCCTCCTGGCCTGGTCCCAGGGGGATGCGGCTCTGGAGGTAATGCAGCTGGCCGAAATACTTCCTCAGCGTGCTGCAGCCCTCGAAATCCCTCGTCACGTTCACCGCGCTCTGGGAGGCAGACACACACGGCAACACAGCGTTTCTTTTCTACCCAACCAGCAGCGAGAGAATTACCACCTTAAACGTTATGTTTTAGAATGAATCTTTTTCACCATTCAGTTTCTTTTCCAACGGTGTAAGGGAACTGGAACCGTAACCGCGATGGACGTGTAACCGAAGCTTTACTTACACCCAAGCACCACCACTCCACAGAATTACAGAGGAAGCACTACAAGTATCACACAGATAAACAGGAGTATCTGTGGAAGCAGTCGAGAGCAAGCTAGGCAGATTCAGTTACGGCTCTATAATACGATTTCGTCCCACTCACCGCTATTGGCTGATGGAGGTAATGGACTGGGAGGAGCACTCTAGTCTTACAGGCAGACAGGACACGCCGTCATGATGGGGATGATATTACTCACAAACTCCATTTCAGTAAATTTGAATCATAGAGTGAATGAGTTGTGTATTAGGAGAATAAGTGGTACAAGGACAACTTGTTTGGGAGAGCGAGGTCATTTAGAGTTCGGTTAACCGGCCTGACCAGTTCAATCCTCTTACACAATGACACAGGAGTCGATGGTCGACCATTCACTAAGAACATCTACATTCATATTTCACATTTGAGGCCTTCAGATCAGAAGCCGTTCTCCATAGTTTCTCACAGTGCCTACCTGTCGTAGAGTCTCCAGTTTCTTCAGCTGTTCGTTGTAGTTGTCTGGATTCTCTCCATAGTTCTTCAGGATGAACTAGGAGGACAGGAGAGGAGAAACAAGCAACAGGTCAATAGGCTGGTCAGATAAACTGCTCTGCTGCCAGGATGGGAAAGGACCAGCAGCCACTAGCACAATGATGGGACAGTTTTTACTGTGGATGGTACAGTGAGGTTCGTCTACTCTACCAGCCACCTTGCCAGATAACGAGCCATCATTTGGATGTCCAAATATCTTCCAAACACCTAGCTGGTAAAACAGTCACAGCTTCTGGGGCCAGTTTCCTTCAGTTTGCTGTCCTGCTTGCCACCAGAAGGCTGTTTGGGTAAAGAAAACCCCTCCAGACTTTAATTCTCTCGTTAATGGCTACAGCTTTTGCAGCAGAGAGTTATTTCAGATCATCTGACATCCAGGATAAGACTTTAAAAGCCAACAGTGTTATTGACGTTTCTTTCAACTGTCTTTGACCCTCGGCTAAGTGATCATTAGGCTAATCTCTGGTCCTAAGCGACGGCCACCTCATCTTAGCCTCCTGCCGCCCGTGGAGCTATCCCATCATGCCTTGCCAAGACTTTCGCTGTCCTGATGGGCTGCTCTAATGAGCGCTGAGCTACTTAATGTCAGGTCAGAAGGTAAACAACCCCACAGACGACTCAGACACACTCGTCCTGGTACCAGAAGTTCTGTGTCCAGTGTAATGAAATCATGCCAGTCTGATGGTCACAAGGCTAGCGGAAAGATGCACAATGACACAGCAACAAGACATGCTTTGTCCCGGTCAGACTACCATGAGCCGTTATCTCTTTCACCCTTTCTACCTTGCTGAAATTGGTGATTACATGCTGCTTGGTGGATTACATACAGGGTCTGAAATTTACACCAGCCAAGATCCAAATGCCACTAAAATGTGTCTTTGGCCGGTAACTTTTTAAGATGATATGCCTCGGTTATATTGAATGATGGATTACAAACTTGAGCTACCAGTACCTGATTCTATGAAACAGCAATGCAAGCAGGTAGAGTTCCTAAGTGAATCTGAGAGTTTGACGTGGCGTTCTCTCTCAAATAAAAAGAGAAGGGGAGAACTGTATTGGAGCTGGACTGCCACAACCAAACAAAACAACGCTCACCCATTGCCTCCTATACCCTTGCCTTTTCTTTTTCTGATGACCATTTTTTACACAACCTTGCTTAATCAGCTCTCAAATCAATGATAAGCTTATCTAAATCAATAATTGTTGATTCCACCCCTCCTTTACAGAACATCTCACTTTTCTTGTACGGCTGACTGACTGTAGGCCAATGGAGTATTCCAGAAAGGAGTCAAGCTAAGGGGGCAAAGATCTTTAATTTTATCTGGATCAGGAAGAGGAGTTAGAAAATGGCAATGAGCAAAACACAAGGAAGGTGTTGTGTGATCTTCTGTCACCAGAGGTGTGTACTTGGTAGTAAGATGTGTTTTCCAATCATATATCCTCAGTTATAACACATTTTCCGCAGTGTAAAAGGCCTCAAAGTGTGTACTTTACATTTGTGCTTTATGGTTTCAAAGTCTGATTGTCTAGAATGTATTTGTGAGTATCACTTTTGTCGTCTACTTGGGCTGTTGGTATAGTTATCCATCTTTGTTTTAGCACTGAAACTTGATTTCATAGCTTTCCATCTTCAGAGAACCTCGTCAGATGCATGTGACAATGAGATCACTGTATTTTCACCTCGACAAACTAACCGGGCCCTGCGGAGTTGTACTCATTACGTTGGGAACCCGTAGAGCTGTCTTAACCGCTGTTAGCACTTAATAATATTTTCAGGGTAGGCGGCTGATTGTGAACTTGAGTTAAACTGGCTAGCTTGTTTATTAGCAAGCAGCTCCGTGTAGCGTTAGCAAACAAAGGCGGTGGTCAAAGAGGTTTGGCAGACTCTAGCTAGCTAGCCGAGCCTCCTAACATTACCGAACCCACCAACAACCTGGGGTAGCCGGCTAGTTTGCTAGCTAGCTCGATAGGTCGATAGGTTGGTTATCCAGTCGTTCGTAATGCTTCCCTGGTTGACTTCCGACCTCAGCCCTCCTCCCCGCGGAGCCCTGTTGCTCCATTCCCTACCCAGCTCACCTGCCTGACGGACGGGCTGAACGGGAACTCCCCAGCCTCCTTCAGATCCAGCCAGATCATCGGCATCCGGGGGACCGCCTCCATCGCGGCCGACGGCAAACCTACACACAGCTGTCAGTTGCTACGATCTCAATGTCACGTCGACAGTTTTGTGGACGTTAACGGTTTTCGCACGATTCCCCCAAACAACTGTGTCATGTACATTTGCACTTCACCCGGAAACTGAGTTGGGACATGACGTGACACACCGATCCGCATGGGTTTGTGGGAGATGTAGTTTGACTTGCTAGCAGCCTCTTTTTCTGCGATATGAGCCGGGAAAGCAGGGACGTAGTGGAGGTTAAACCCACCTAAAATCAGTTTACTTTCCTTTTTATTTGCAGAATATATTTTTAGGCTGGCATAAAACTTTAACATTTATAAAAATGTATAACACATATCATACTAGGTAATATCACACTGATGCAAGTACATACATGTACATACATGTTTATCTATACAAGATAGAGTCTTTGGGGAAAAGAAACAAATGAATTGATTTTGTTTATATTTTATATTGATGGTTGTTTGTCACCGCCTGAGGTCACGGTTTACCCACGTTTCTATTCACCCTTACATCAACAGAGTCACAGTATTGGCCCATCCCATTCAAAATGCTCAATATAACAGAGGATGGTAGACTATTATTAGACCTATTTATTCCTTTGAGCAGGAGCTGTCTCAGTCCCTGCCATACACTCTTCACATTCTTATCCTTCATACTATAATAAGAGATAGGCCACAGATAATTTTGGCCCTTTTCCCACTGTGCCAGCGATCCCAGGGCTAAATACAGTGTTAAAAGGGGTTATGTTGTGCTGAATGGACACCAATGCATTCTGTTCAGACCATATCTACCAAGGCTATATTGTATTTAAGTCTCTTGTTGGGTATTGTTGATACTAGCAGGCCTGTGAGCTGCAGGCCCCTGTTGTTGAATGGTCAGTCATTTACTATTGCATCTAACTTGTATATTTTTTGTATTTGTTTGTATATTTTTGTATTTTTTATATTACCTTTATTTTCCAAACTTGTTTATTGTATAGTGCTGTGTGCTTCTCTTTTGCTTTGTACACCTTCTGCTGCATAACTGCAATTTCCCCTCAGTAAAGAGCCATCTATCTATTAGAACATGATTTTGAGCAATTCTAGCATTTGTGTGAGTAAAGCTTCAAATAGTTGATAGAAATACTAATTTTGTCCATTATACTTCCATCAGGTTTATTTCTTTCTGAATAATAATGATACTTTATTGATTCTTGTAAGTGAAGGGAGGTCAGAGAAAAGAACCACTGGGACTTAGAAACTGAATGTCTTGCTCAAGGACACTTCAGCAAGGCAGATGCTTGCTGAGCTTGAACCAAGTCCTCTGGCTGGAAACATAGGATGGGGACCTGCCAGCTTGGCAATAGCTGCATTTTCAAATATGATCTGGAGGGAACTAAACACATGAGAAGGGGGTTGGGTTGTTTCCCAAGGTATGATCTATAACACTACTACAATCATCATGATTCTAACTTATCAAACTCAACTAACAAGTGAGAGATGTACAGATATAAAGCATATTTGAGGGAACACAATATGAATGGGCATACATAACTCCAGGATGTGAAGATGAAATCTGAATTCCAGTCCAATACAAATATATAACTCGAGAGCTGAGTGCAGCTGTGCAACATTTTATTCACTTACAGGGGCATTAAGTAATATACAGTATTTTATCAACATCTATCCACTTTGAGAATGGTATTGATTTATACCTCACACATTCTTAATTTATAAATAGTCTAACTAAAAAGCCTCTGTTTAGGCTAACTTTTCAACTAACTAACTAACTAACTAACTAACTTTTTAGGATTAACCCTAACAATAAATAACTATACAAGAATACATTTTAGACAAATATCACAGCAAAACTATGAGTCCCTGTAGGAACATTATAATACATATATTATAGTGATACCATAGGAGATAAAAATACCATAAAGGGTAATAAGTTCACTATAAACCCACTATTGAGTACCACAGGCACACAGGCATATTATTGAAATACTATAGGACCATTTTTCGAAAATGCATCTGTGCCAAGTTTGTGGCATCAAGTTCACAGACAAACATCTGATGTTACACAATGAACATAAAAAATAAATTAAAACCATCCAAAAATCACTTTCAAAGAAATCCCTTTTTCTAAAACATTTGAATAAAAGCGCCAATTCAGGCGGCGCATAAGAGCTTCTTTCTCGTTTATGTCTGTCGCCATCTGCGTCAAGCCAGCTGGAAAGAAGAGACTACGACCGGAAGGCATGTGATTTTGCCTTTAAAATAAAAGCGTAAAATGTGTCTCTTGCAACGGGGCTTAACATTAGCGCAGTTCACCATAGAATAATTATTCTGTCTGACTTGACAACCATAGGTGACACAGTTCTGAAGGCCCCATCGATAGTTTAAAATCATCTTTTTGCACATAATCGACAATTTCTAATTTGACAGTTAAGTATGAATTGCATCTTGCACAGGCCTCGATACATATGTTTATGTGATGTGAAAGTGACGGTTTTGGGAAAAAAAAGTGTCTTTTCCCTTACATATCTTTTATTTTCACGTTAGTACTGTTATACTCAATACATGCCGCAACACGTTCTTCAACTGGCGTTTTATTCTGAAAGTTCCAACCAGAAGTCGTATGATCTATTCTGCCCAGCTTGACATTTTTGCGTTGTGTCGCCGCCATTTTTGACCCACAAACAATATAAACAAATGATATTTTGTTTTTGCGAGGAAGTTGCGAAAGTGTACCTTCCAAATACGAACTAATATCAGCGTAATTTAAGAATAGCTCTTTTGACATCGTCTTTTTCAGGCAAGTATACCACGATACCGTTATTAACCCCAGAAATAAATCCTTTGATAGCTATATAGGAAATTAGAAGAAGAGCATAAACGTTAACTCCAAGGATACCCACAACGTTAGAAAGCAAAGAAGTTATCCTCCTACGGTCTATTCAGGGAAGATAAGATATCGACACGCATCGATATCTCGGTCGCTAACGAAATTATAGCTGATGATATTATTGTTTATCTGTAAAAATCCGACCAGAGTCGCCTCCACCTGAGCTGCAGCCAGGAGAATTGACGAGCGGATGTGGAAATAGCATTTAGTTCATGAGCCGCTCTCATTGCAACTTCCACCGGAACAAAGCTAAATAAGACGTGAAACTAACATCGAATTTGATTTTTTCTGTAATAATCTTGCGATCCATTTGTCTTTTACCGAGCGAGAAAAATGTTCTATTGTGGCTAAACTACGAGTCAGCGGCAGGCCGTGTGCAGGGCATCGCTGCACAGATAAAGCTTCATGTAGAAAGCTTTAAATTCCACCTGTGTGACTAACGCTACATCCTGTCAAATCTACAGGTAGTCGCGCTACTGTATCCTCACTATGCTAACCGGCCATGTACCAGGACACATTTCTGCTGGTGTCTACAGTGCTGTACAACCAAACCAGTCACTGACTCGTCGAATTTAATAGAAAAACTTGCAATTGCCTCAAGTTAGTTTGAGTTGCTCAGTCATCCATAACATATAGAAATACATTACTCGGTCCTTTCCGTATCTCTCCTACTCCTTACATAAGGAACTGCACGTTATACCCCTTGTTCACTTTGCTACTACTATAATTAATTTGCAACAACAGTACAATGATGTTGAAATGACCAACTAGACTAGTCCTGTCCTGAACTAGTGGTTTGCATGGTGTACATATAAAGCAATAATAATATGGAATAGCCTGACAATCAAGTTATCATCAGAAAATCGATGGAAGAAATCGGAGCATTGCTAAAGATCATGATATACCTAATTGCAGAACATAGTCTAACCACAAGACAAGCCAATCATTGAAGTATTGTTTGTTGCAGATGTACTACATTGCCACAACAACGACCCCAGGCACAAGCACGGCAACTTAGCGTTCAGTTTAAATCTTTAAATCCTCGGTTGTGACTGTTGATTTGTTGCAGCATCACAGTCTTCCTCCTCCCTGCCAGCAGATGTCGCTGGTGTACCTCGGGAAGCGGCTGCTGGAGGCGGCGCGGTCCGGACAGGACGATGATGTCAGAACCCTGATGGCCAATGGGGCTCCGTTCACCACAGACTGGGTGAGGCTGTCACGAGTTGATTGTATTTAATCTAATCAATAAACTGTGGAGACACTCAGATGATGACGTTGCCGTGTTGGCTTTGATAGCATGACAGTCTTGTTGAAACCACACAACCACAAAACCAACACAGAGCAGCCACTAATTAAAGGAAGTCTGTGTTCTTCAAACTCTTACCTTGCTGGTTTTAACAATAATAATAATAATAATAATAATACATTTTATTTATTTTTATTTTATTTTTATGTATTTATTTTTATAAATCACATAGGATGAAAACACAACCAAGAATTACAATAAAATAGAGGGGAAAAGAAAACAAACAATTGTGGGCAAAAAGAAAATGTAATAATTTAAAACCTATAAAAATGATATTATATATTACATTATTGGACGTAAAAGATTCTTTGGCACAGAAGATTATTTTCTGAATGTTAACAAAATTGACCAATCAGAGAATCAGAACTGTGATTGAAAAACATGGTTATGCTATCCTCTCAGAGCCCTGAAGGCCCGGGGCCGAGGTTGTTATGAAATGGTTATAACTCAATCTCCGATCTTGTCCATATGCTGTATGGACGTTTGTCTGTTGGGCAGAGACAGTGGTCATGTGTTTATCAAAATGCAGTGGTGGACTGTACGCCTGCATGCAGAGCGCTGGTCTTTCTTTATTTATCCTCCATGTCATTTTATTTGTCATGCTGTTCCCCCGTTTTCCTCCATGTTGTTATTTAGTTTCTGTCATCCAGTTTAATTGTCTCTTTGCTTGGCATCTTGATTTTTTGTTTACTTTTTTGGTTTGGTTTTGAGGTGAGATGTTCTGTCTCATCTGCACAAATATCATCAATATCATTTGTTTTCTCTTCAGTTTTTGTAATTCTACATTTTTATCACTTGTATGTTTTATCATTGTGCAAAAAAAAACAAGCCAAATTAAAGTAAACTGCATGTGGATGCAAGTCAACGAGGATCAAGTGCAGTTTAAATTTCCTGTCTACTACACGCTACTATTTTTGCACACGTGAAACCAAATGACTACCTGTTGCATGTGAAGCAGCCTGCCGTGTTTGCACGTGTGCAACCACATACTCCATGCTTCATCTGAGCAGAGGTGTTTCCATAGGCGTTCACCCTAAATAGAAAAAGAGAGAGAGACATCACAACCCTTATTTACCTTCATGAGCTTTACTGTAATAGCTTGTTTAATGTCTATGTTTTGTGTTTTAATGAATTGAATTGGGACATGGACAATGGATCCCTCCATACATTTGATAAGGGGCTGTTGATCATTTAGGTTGTTTTCTGAGCATACAAGGATACATGCAACAGCAGCTGTCGTTATCGTTTTACTGATACCGTGGTATTCTATATATAAATATATATATATATGTCTATCCTTTCATCTATAATTTACTGCTCACTGGCGTTCAAAGCTAATGCAGTCATATGGTATTTTCTATTCCCTTTCATACCCCCTAGTGACTGGATTTATGTTTCAGAAATCGGGCTGCTGTCATCAAGTATGAGAGTTTGTTACAGTGTAGTAATGAAAGTCAATGTCAGGGTGGTGTAGGAATAGGGGAACTGGAGGAAGAGCGGGATGACATCTCACTCCTACGATTTGGAAGTGTTTAACTCGTTGGAAAGCCAGCATCCAAAATCCACATTTCTATTTATCCAGTTAAAATCAGCCATAAAGGAACTGCAGCAGATAGCGCTCGCTCTCTGTACGTAGAGTTGGTTGTATCACTGTGAGTGTAACTGATACCTTTGCGGGCGTGGCGAGGGGGTGGTGATGGGATGGCACAATTTACTGCAGAACCTCCTGAATGTGTGTTGGGCCTAATTCAATGACACATCACTGATGGGAGGAGCCTAGCAGAGTCTCTATCGGTAAAGTGGTACCCTAGAGGCTAGAGGTTTTAGTCCTGGCATGAGTAACCTTCTCTCCTTCCTCAAGAGCCACTGTTGAGGCGCCCTTGA
>OOFE01037223.1:0-11107 GCA_900323365.1 Monocentris japonica | reverse complement strand
GTTTGTGGCTAGGTTATGCTAACAGGCTGGAAGAGAGTCAGACTGGCCTTAGAGAGGATGCCAGAGCTTTCAATAGAAATAGTTTGGCCAGGTTGCACCCAGGCTCCATGTTGCTGCCAGTGTTAACAAGAGAGACTAGCTTGGTGTCAGATTGGCCGTGCATGTACTTTTGCTATACGATCTGTTTTGAAAGGGTTTCATCAGCCCACAGAGGACCGGGTCATCCTCACGTTAAAACATCAGGTTGGAGTCGTGATCTCTAGCAACGCCCTCTGTGATTGATGTTTGCTCTATTCTGACCAATAGTGGACGGGGCCAGAGGTCACACTTTTTGATTGATGTATTCCTGTCTTTCAAATGGTTGTAGAGAACTGGGAAGCTTTGATCATCCATCTTGGACTATTGTTCATGAAACTAAATCACATCGGTACAGAAACGATGAAGCACTGAAATCCCTGGCCAACTTTTCTCGGCCAAGTTTCCCTGGTCGCTCTGCTCTGTAGGAGACGAACAGACTTCTAATATTGCCATTCATCCTAACACACTGTAATGTTTTAGACAGTATTGATGTTATTCTACAGCAACAGGAGACTCACCACCTTTTACAGGCCTGTCTTCACTAGTCAGTCAGAAACACCCCAGGGCCCTCAGTAGTGCTATGTCATTCATACTGTCAATCTTTAGAGGCCTCACACTGTTTTATTGATCGAATGGGATCGTGTCTTATAGCTGTAGTCTTAGTATAGTTATTGTACAGTAAGAGTGTGAATGTGGAAGAGCTTGAGCTTGTGAAAGACTCTTCTGTTCTCTTCTGTTCTTCTAGAGAACGTCCACCCAAAACCTGGTCATCACCAGGCATGCAGCATCCTGCTGAGTAAGCTTTGAATGGGAGCATGAACACGAAGGGGTTAGTTAGCTAACAATGTTCTCCAGATCAGGTGACCAGGAGGGGTTCAGCCTTCTTGGCTACTGGATGGTCTCTAAGCACTAGAGCCCCCCAGGGCCTTAAATCTCTCTCAGTAGACATGAAAAGTTTAGATGAATTACTCTTAGTAGGAGGGAACAGGATTGGGAGTGTCTTGAAACTCCCAATGGGCGTTTCAAGTAAAACAAGTAAAACAGAGTACAGGCCAGAAAGTGAGTTTTGAAAGCCAGAAATCTCAGCATCTAGCCAAGTAATCAATGAGTCCTTTGTATTACAAACCTGATCAACCAGATGTTCAGTACGGTGCAAAAGTCTAAGCCACATGTAAGAAAATAAATCTGTAAATCGAAGATGCTTTCAAAAAAACTGATGTGAAAAGTCTCTAAATATCAAAGTTTACTAAGAGCAGTAATGCAAGACCAAATGTATTTCAAAACATCGAGGGTGACGGAGACGTGTGCAGAGTTCTGTGTTATGGTCATTTTGAGCTTTGGGACAGTAAAATCCTGAGTGACTTTGGTGCAGAGACGTACTGACATTGAATGCAGCAGCACAGTAGATAGTGATGCCCATGGTCCAGGGACAACAGGACGTCCCGTACGCTGCAGAGGGACGGTGCCTGACGTCCTACAGTCTGCATGTAACTCTACATGCATGTAGCTGACTGAGCAGGCTGTCTGGAGGCTAGACCGCTGCCGTCTGCTGACCACCATGTGTCCTGTCGTCGTTGCATCATGTGAGGCTGTGGAGCGGCGGTGGGTTCACGTTGCAACACTGAGGCTTTATGCTTTCAACTCTGTTTGACTCAATGAGCCATCAGTCACTCAGCTCAGGAACTACTGAGGACCATGAACTGGCATTCGTCTCAGTACCACGCTGTGAAAGACGCAGTTGTGTTGCTATCAGACGTGTGTGTGTGTGTGTCACTATGAGGCTGAGTCATGCTGTGACCAAGCAGTATTGGGGTGTGTGTGTCACTATGAGGCTGAGTCATGCTGTGACCAAGCAGTATTGGGGGGGGTGTGTGAGGGATAGGGACGCTGTATCTCCAACTGCAGCAGAAGTGCAGTAACCTGCCTTTACCTTGTGAATCAGACTGAACAAAGTAATCTAATCTGAGGGATGAGGAGCAAAGTCCTTTTGACCTCTCATACACTTTCATCTGGCAGAGCGACTCCTCTCCTCTTCCCCTCCAGGATGAGGTCACTCTGAGGCGTCAGCTGGATGATACTGGTTGATGCTGTCAGGTGACGTGTTCAAAAAAGTGAGCAGGCTTTTTCAGTTGAGTAATCACTGAACAGCATTAGTCAGCATAATATGGGAGGTAACTGTTTGAAATGTAAGGACTTCATTACCCAGAATCCCTGTGTGGTGACGTCAGTAAACCGGTCTGTGATGCTTCATACCAAAGGAAACCAAACAGCTAATGTTGGCGAGTCCAACTTCCTCTTCTGGATTTCTCTCTCCAGTCTGGATTGATCACTTCCTGTGTGGAGAAGATTTCCCACCAGTGACCAATCAGACACCAGGATTTAATTTGGACCAATAAGGTGAATCTACGGTCTCAGTTAGTGGGACGCGTTGCCTTTTATGTACCTCAGTCAACTGAGCTCTGGTCTTTCAATTCTGTCCACACACTCATACTGGGAGCTGCCCAGTACAACCACAGTCTGCTACTGGTGGCTACTGAGCAGCTGTTTTCCAGCTGGTCCAGGGATCTGAACCACCTCAAATGGGACTGCTGTTCCAGATCACCTCCCTCTGTCGGCCTGTTGGTATTTGGGTTGACTTCCTCCTGCCTCTGAGTTTCATGGTGATAAAAACAAGGCTCAGACTCTTTCTACTGCACTATGTAGGAACCAGAGCTTGGACTGGCCAAGACTTCAATATGGTTTCCAATAGTTATGTAGAATATAATTCTGGTAATCAATAATTGTGTCCAGGCCTAAACCAATAAAACCCAGTAACACCGAGTTGGTAACACCGAAGTCTTACAGTGTTACTTTAATTGGTCACATAAAGGGTTAACTACTGTACCATTTATATGATCAGTATCTGATCACAAGTCAGATCAGTTTGATTACAGAGCTCTGGTCAGTGGCTCTGGGACTGGAGATCAATAATAAAGACTAAATGTACCCAGTTGTTGGGGCTGAAGGACTCCTGGCCAGCCTCTGATTCCTTCAATGGGTTTTTATTCACTCCCCAGTCCTGATCTAGGATCTGCTCTTGGAGGTTTTGAATGCCTACCTTTTATCTTTTCTGCTCTGCATTTTTCTGGAAGGAGCTGTGTTTTTACAACCCAGTCATGAAACAGGTTCCCCCCGTTATCAGGCCCACGCCTTCACCATCAACGTTGTGCAGTGTGTCAGTACAGGGATGTAGTGGAAGAGACATGACACATGTCACTGTGTGTATTAGACACTAGGAATACATACCGTTATAATGTTATGACATCCTGGTATTTTCCTTTTTATTAAATATCAAATATCTGCTGGTCAATGACACTTTATTTTCTTCATTTAATTGATCAGTAATGTTTTTGTCAGTAATTCTTCATTCAGCCTTCAGAACCCACATTGGTCCACGTTTGAACCAGGCTGACGTTCATCTTCATGAGTTAGATTCACCTATTTTAGGATGGACTTTGAAGGGAAACCTGCACAAATGAATGCTTTTCTGAAAATCTACTTTATTTTCCTTAAACCGATGACCTACCTGAGGCTTCAGTCAGTGGTATTCTCTAAGGTCACTAGAAATTGGTCTTACCGCTAATCTATCAATACTTTGATCCAGATTAGATGAGGGTCTAACTGTCTGGAGGTGAGAGTTGAGGAGCTGTACAGGTCTCTCTCTGCAGGGTTCCTGCGGTCATGGGAAACCTGGAAAAGTCATGGGATTCAAAAAATGTTTTCCAGGGCTGGAAAACGTATTCATTATAGACATTGTGCTATACGTCATAGAAGAGTCTTGGAAAAGTCATGGAATTTTATTAGCAAAAAGGCGTAGGAACCCTCTCGCTCTCTCTGTCTCGCTCGCGCTCTCATTTTCTCTCTCTCTCTCGCTCGCTCTCTGCCTCTCTCTCACGCGCTCTGTCGCTTTCTCTCTCTCTGCTGCCGTGCTGCATGCTTAACGGAGGTTCAAGATGGACGCCAAACAGGGTTAGTCTTGTCATAATCTTTTGTTTACCGACCGTTCTTTATTGTACTAAACGTATTTGCGTAGCTCGTGTCGATTTTTTTTTTATACGCATGTTTACCGGGGCTCTGGTTGAAGACAGGCCCGGGAGAGGTTGTGGGGAATCGGGCTGCCGGCGGAGGTCAAGCCGGGCTGTGTAACGTTTTACCGTGCGATTAGTACGGGGCTGCCCGGGCTGTCAGACGGCATCCCGGCGAAGAAAATGCGTATCAGGATATTGACAATGTTGAAGCTGTGGAGGAACCGGCTGCTGATTTAAAACACATCGTGTAATGAAACGGGATCAGCGGCTCCGGTTCATGATGCAGGGTCTATTTTTAGCGAGGCTCCGGCGATGCTAACTCATGCCTGCTACCATATGTAGCCAGGCGGCCACATTTGGACCGAGGACCCGCCTCCTTTTCTCGTGATGGCTTTACATCCAGACAATGTCTCTGACTGTTCCCAGCCGTTGTTGTAAACGTCTGGCTGTTGCTATGCGGCTAAGAGTCTTGCTAAATTGGCCAGTTAGCATGCTATGCTGTGAGATGATGAACAGATAGCTGTCAGCTAACGTGCTAGCCGCTAGCTAGGCCGGGAGGCTCGCTGTCAACGCCCTCCTTTGCGCAGCATTGGATGGGCAAGAAGCTTCCCGAATGTCAGGCCGTGTTGACTTTTTGATGCATTATTGTCTAGTTTAGCAATAAGCTGCTGGACGCCATGCTTGAGTGATTTCAGACCGGTTAAAAGCAGTCTGACAAAGCTTTCATACAGATCATCTAAATGTAAGGTCTAAAAATGTAATAAAACGTCTTAAAGACAGTTATTATAGGTCACATTGTTCCACCATGCTATGACAGGTTTCTTTGTGCTCCATGTCCACATTTAGATTATTACAGAACAAGGTTATTTGTACAATAAGCATCATATCTGCTACTGAACACTATTGAGCTAAATCTCCTTTATAATCAATTTCCTGTTGTCCCTTTTCTTATACTTCCTATGTATAGTTTAAGAACTTTAACTGTGGTCAATCAGAAATAGTTTATTTCTTTCTCTCTTTGTAAAATGGTATTAAATCACTTCCAGGTAGCATTAATAAGATCTTAAAGTCCTAGTATATTTGGCTTTCTGAAACAGCAGACACCCGGAGGCGTTGTGTGTTTTACCATTTGGCTGTTCAATTGCCCAATAAATAAATAAATCTATTTTTAATCGGTGATAATGAAATAAAAGATGTGACTCATCTTGAACAGTAGCTAAAGGAAGTGGCTGCTAGGCAGCACAGAAGTGCAGGTATGAGTGGTGGTTGTCCGTTAGTACATTGTTCACAGATGTGTTCATATATAGGTTACTATTAACAGCTGTGTGTTGAACAGACATTTTATAGTTGGCCTCGAACATGTCATCACAACTGAGGAGCCAAACTATTTTCTAACTGGCCTCGGTTTATTTTATCTTGTTTGTATGCTTCCCATGCCTGCAGAATGAGCATGCTAGCCATTGATGGATGTTGACCAAGCACAGTTCCAGTTCAGTAATAAGTAGGATTTGTTCACTTGGCAAGAACAGCTTGCTGCAGGAAATGTGATTTGGGATTTTGAGCCTTATAAGCTCATTTATTGCCTGTGAAGCCATTTTCAGGAATATTTGGTTTGCTGCCAAATGTGTTGCAGTCGGTTGGTCAGTGGTGCTGTGCAGCCTGACGCCGCCAGGAGAGAACATCAGGTCTAACGTTGGCATTTTAATGCTGCTTTGCTTATCGGCAAACATACCTACATGACAGAACACGACTTGAGACCTTCACCAAGCAGCTCTTAATCTAAACTCAACCTCTAGATCTGGTTCACCTCTTAAAACTTGGTCTTATTCCCCCTAAAAACAATGTGGTGCAATACACCTTTTTAAAAGTTGACATTTTGTTGAAGCGCTGCTTGGTGGATTGGAGTCTTGCTGAATGGGAACGTGAGCCCTGACTATTTGACAAAGGTCTTCAGTCATGTTTTACAGCGTCTGCATGTTTGCCGATAAGCAAGGCAGCAACATTAAACCGTCAGATTCCAGCGTGCAGTTTGACGTGACGCTCCGTCACATACTGATGGAGAGAACGGCATGTATCGGATCAGCCGTGAGCCACGAGGAGTAGTCAGGAGAGCCGGGAGTCGCCAGTTCAGATTACGTCAGAGCCGGCAGGAAACGCAGGTCTTGGTCACATCTAATACTGTCCACTGACCTGCCTGGAATTCCCTGGTGAAATACAAGCATGGTCAGTCCTGTCCCGAGGCCCTGGGCTCAGCTGCTACCAGGAGACCCCATCCCCCCACCGGTCTATCTGTGTCTCCAGAGGAGAGGAGCACCCTGCCTGACCCTGATTCAGTGGTTCTCCACCATCGTGCCAGACGTCTGCAGGTTTTCATTTCACCTACATCACTCTATCTCGCTCTCTGGTTAAAGTTGTGCTAATCAGTGAAATCAGCTGCTGGAAATGAAAGCCTGCAGACCGTTGGGCCTCCATGGCACATGGAGAACAGCTGTCCTGTTTGATCCTAGTTTGGCTGTTTTGTAACCTATTCAAAGTAAATCTGAAGACTACTTTTCTAAAATGCTACATATCCATTTTGGAAAATGATCATTCTGCCATTCAAGATCTCTAAAATTGAAATCTCCAAGATATAGTTCATCTTTTCGTAAAGCTCTAGGTCATTTTGGAACAAACCTTCATTCACTATCTGGTGATGTCAGGGCACCACAGATTTTAAAAAATCTGATTGCATGGCGGTCAAAACTTGAGAGAAAGCCGGGTGAGGGAAGAGTCTGACTCGGAACCCAAACCCCTGAATCCAACAACTCTGTAGATGTATTACAATCTATCTGTGTGGTGGTGAAAGTGGGAATGAGGGAGAACAACCCACCAGTCGAGGAAAGAAAGGAGTTTGATGGGGAAGTTTCTAACTCCTCTTGCAGGGTTTGATGGAGCTCCAGCTGAGCCCATCTCGATGCAGGGACAGCTGAACTTTAACCTTTCCAGAACAGCAGTGGTGTAGTAGACGGTCTGGAGATATTTGACCCCCATGACTCAGTGGGAAGGAACATGATCACGTGTTACGCAACCGGCAGGGAGCTGACGGGGCTGAATCGATCTGAACTGGAGCAGAAAATTTCAAAATGGTTTCAACTGTCACTTGAGCCAATGTTGGCGGGGAGTCATTTCCCTGTTTGCATGGTGTAATCTTCAACATTTTTAAATGGTTTATTTGAAAGAAGTTTGAGACTGTCTAGGCTTTGGCTGAAGACAAATGTTTCCTACCGATTTGTCGGCGTACATGACCACCCTCTGATACCTCCTCTTTCTTTTGTCATCTTGCATATTACACAGAACATCATATTCAGCACATATGAGACGTAACATTCAGAAAATTAGATGATTCACCTCTAGACTTTAGATGATTGATCGTGGAAACTGTCCAGTGGAACCAGTAGCAGACTGGTTGTACTGGTCAGCTCCCAGTGGTAGATGGTCAGAACCAGGGCTGCACGAAGGTTTGGCTTCCACAATTTAATCATCAGGGAATATTGAAACAGTTTCTTTGCCATATTTACTGGAAAATAGGTACAATTTTGATGTAAGATGCAAAAAGAAGTAAAATAATTGTGTTTTTGTAATTCACTTTTTATTGCTTTTTTTTCCTAAATATAACTTTACACAAAACAAACACCTCCACCACAAGACATTCAAAAACAAAGACAATGCAAGAGTAATAATTTTGGTTAATAATCGTGATCAATATCGATCTAAACAACCAGGATCATCATCTCAGTTGGAACTGTGAATGTGAAGAGCCTGGATAGTCGCTGTTCCCTGGATCACTGACTTGATAACCGTCCTAACTAGTCCTAACTAGTCCGCTCTCTGTTCCTCCAGTGGTGGAGCTCCTCTACTGGCGTGATGTTAAGACCACTGGCGTGGTGTTTGGCGCCTCCCTGCTGCTGCTCCTCTCCCTGACAGTGTGCAGCATCGTGAGCGTCTGCTCCTACGTCGGCCTGGCCCTCCTCTCAGTCACCATCTGCTTCAGGATATACAAGGGCATCCTGCAGGCCATCCAGAAGTCAGATGACGGACACCCATTCAAGTGAGTACAGGTTTTCAAGGTCATTCATTCGTTGGGTGACTTTCATGACCTTTTGGACCATTGAAACTTCAAAAATACATGTACAGTTTTGAAAGAGTGATGAACATAGTTGAAAAGTTTACACAGCAATATAAGCCAAATTCTTTCACCTGCAGCCATTTTGGGTCCCTGCTAGTCAGTCTGGTTAGATTTAATTGGAAACTGCAGCTCTAAACTAAACTACAGGTTAGACAGGTCATGTGGCCATGCTGTATTTGGGAGTTCAAAGGTTTGATTCCCAGTGAAGTCTGGGGGAAAAAAACCCTTCCTATAGACTGGGTAGTGATGGACAAGCTGTAGGAGCAGCAGCTCACAACCTGCGTTTAATGCAAGGATCCTGTTGCGTTGAGATGAAACGACTCCCATCAAATGGTTCTAAGATTACAACAGGAAGTACTTGGTTCAGTCTGCACATGCATCAACGCATAAGCAGAATTCCTCCAATGCAGCACCTGAATCGCAATGATGCAGCGCTAACAGATCCTCTCATCTGACTGACTGAACGTCCCTCAGAGAATAAAGCGTTCCAAGTTTGATCGAAGGGAACTCTTTCAGAAATGTCTGTCAGGCAAAGAGGCCGCTGAGCTGCTGTTGGGTTGGTATCGGTCCAGCCGGCAGGCCTCCAGGTTCAGATGTTGGGATGCTTGGTGACCTTGGCATCTCTGACTTCTGTCTGCTGCAGTGAAGAAGCCTGCCAGGGACCGGCGATCAATACTTCTGTCCTGTGATTTGCAGAAAAGAGATGAAATGTTGCCAGTAATCCAACACGCGATGGGTTTTCCAATCAGCGGGGGGGGAAACCAAACATCTTTTATCAGGGCAACTTGATGTGTGAAGATATGAAATCCACACCAATGTTAAATGTACATTTAGGCATTTAGCTGATGCTGTTATCCAGAGTGACTTCAGAGGAGTGCAACCGTAGAATGAGCTTCAATTCCTACATCACCAACATTACAACAACCAGTGAGAACAAGGGTCAGAGGTCAAAGTTCCCTGTCCTGTGACCCTAGAAAGATCATGTAAGACAGAAGTGATAGGGCAGATTTTTATCCACCAAGGTGTAATGGGTTTCCTTGTCTGCTGGACCCGTCAGTCATGCTGTGTCCCGGCTGTTTGACGGAGCCTCCAGCCAGCGACCGACCCACAGCCAGTAGGGGCCAATAGCCTGGCTGAAGAAGAGCTGGAGAAAGGGAGCTCAGAAAGTCATATTGTAACATGACTCTACAGATCTGAAGAGTTTTGACCTTGGTGAAAGAGATTTAGAGGTTCACAAAAGGACTTACATTTCATAATTTACATTGAGGGGAAATGTTGTTCTCAAAAACAGACGATTCGATCATCAAAAACACGTCAGCAAAAATCTTAAGGTGACTCATAACTTCAGTAGTAACCCATAACGTGCTTTACTTTGATGTCAGCAACCATGTAAGAGTAGGGATCAACTTAGTATCTGATCTCTTCATATAAATCACTTGTAAAGGTGCTCTGTGTGATTTTACCATCAATAAATCCTTTAATTGATGATTTTATATTTCATATCATGCTGAATGGTGACGTAGCTCTTCTGGGCTCACTGAAGTTTAACTTGTCATATCTGTTCTGTTTAGCGGAGCAGAAGAAGAAAGTGTGGAGTGCCAGTATTTTTCCATCTTACAGAATAATTTATATCCCCACAATCAGTCACATAAATTCAGAGACATCAGTATGACTGTAAACACACCAGACCATCACTACCGGCCTCTACCGGCCACTACATTGTGTCACCGGGTCGGATTTGAAGGGAAACATGGAAACCGTCCACCACGTTATTCCAGTTCCACTAATTCAACTTGACATTAGCTCAGGACCAGTAGCAACAGGGTTTAGTGGACATATGCTGCCTTTAATGCCCTGAAATAAAGGAGGAAATGAAATGCATTAGCAGTATGGATTTGACACCCATACTGTGGTGGTCAGTGGATCCATGACAGCCGACAGGTTTCACATTCATTCTGTCCAGTTTTCACAAACTGAGATGCCTCTATAACCTCTGTAGTATCTCTTGTTTCCTCTCTGATGCCTTATAGGAGGTCTAGATGTGCTTTCCCTGTACCAGGAGGTGATGCTGTCAGACAGACTGAGATGTTGTCTTCATCCCTGATGTCATCAACCTTTCTCACTGCTTCCAACTGTAATCTTGTCTAAACCCTCATGCAGGACTTTAGTGCTTGAGTCTGGACTTCAGTCTTTAGTCTTTTCAGATGTCTTGGACTTGTCGGTCTCTTGGTCTGTGGTGTTTCCTCATGTATTCTCATCAAACCTTTGTTTCCTCCCCTCCTAGGCAGTACCTGGACCAGGAGGTGGCGCTGTCTGAGGATACGGTCCATAAGTACAGCGACATGGTCCTGGCCAAACTCAACAAGACCATCGGTGACTTGAGGCGCGTGTTCCTGGTTGAGGATCTGGTCGACTCCATTAAGGTGAGGAGGAACAACATCATCATCAGCTGATACTTTACCAAGTATTTGATGTTTGTGTCATGCTGGTATTGATATTGTCTCACATCCAAAGATATTATAGTACATAATGATAAATTGGATCTTGACATAAATTTGAAGACATTCAAAGAGCATCTTGGTTTCAACGTTGTCTTTTGGAAAGCAGTTTGAGGGAAAATGACTTCATCATATCAACCTTTAATAAGAAACAAGTTTAGATGGATTCAGCATTCTGACCTGTAGCTTCCCCCGGTCCAGTCCTTATATGGTCAGGGGAGGAGTTAAAGTGGGCGTCGCTAACGGAGGAACAGCCTTTTAGAGCACTGCAGCTGTTGGAGGCCTTTCATCACCTCACT
>OOFE01037222.1:7354-20326 GCA_900323365.1 Monocentris japonica | reverse complement strand
ATTATCTCGTTACAATGGCACCTGTCAAGGGGTGGGATATATTGGGAAGCAAGTGAACAGTCAGTTCACAAGCGTGAGGATCTGAGCGACTTTGACAAGGGCCAAACTATGATGGCTAGACGACTGGGTCAGAGCATCTCCAAAACAGCAGGTCTTGTGGGGTGTTCCCGGTATGCAGTGGATAGTACCTACCAAAAGTGGTCCAAGGAAGGACAACCGGTGAACCAGGTCATGGGCGCCCAAGGCTCATTGATGCGTGTGGGGAGCAAATGCTAGCCCGTCTGGTTCGATCCCACAGAAGAGCTACTGTAGCACAAATTGCTGAAAAAGTTAATGCTGGCTATGATAGAAAGGTGTCAGAACACACAGTGCATCGCAGCTCGCTGTGTATGGGGCTGCGTAGCCACAGACCGGTCAGAGTGCCCATGCTGACCCCTGTCGACCGCCGAATGGTTTTAATGTTATGGCTGATCGGTGGACATACTAACTGGGTGATCACCTTTATAGTGGCAAAATTAATTATAATTCCAAAGCCACTTAGGTTGCTGAGTAGTAGAGACACAGGTGTGAAGGAGAGGCAGGAGAGGGAGAGCCACGCCCACGCCACACACACAGACAGACAATAAGAGACAGACAGGGAAGGTGGAGATACACAAGGGAGGCAGGGAACACAGAGAAACATAGGGGAAAACGGGAGTCACAGCCAGAGCCGTGACACAAAAGCTTTTTTGTTCCACCCTTCTTAACTATACAGTATATGGACGTCTTACCAGCACTGAACATGCACAGTTCTCATTGAAAATCAATTCAATATAAACAATATTTTACCATAGAGACTTAACTGTTATTACTACTGCATAAAGTGATCAATATAAAATGTCAACATTGATTATGAACATATTACCAAACAAAAATGAAAACTAAACATTCTCCATTTGAATTTGGCTCTTACAACCTTCATGCCTTGATGCCATTTGTGTTTGTTACTTATATAATGTTGTTTTGTCTGTCCGTGTCTTACTGGAGTTACTGAATTTATCTTGTATTGTTGTAAAAAACTTATATGTCTGTGTTCTTAGGCTGTCTTCCTCAAACCTGGACTTGGAGGCGCACAGAAAAATCAGATTTTACATGTTTTACAACATAGAGATTTATTAATACCATTGATTGCAGAAATGCAGTAGTGAGTAGCTGATTATCCAAAAAAGGTGATGTGGATATTTTGCATTATCAATAAAAATAAACAGCCCTGAGAGTTTCTGTAGGATACATGCTCTTTTCTCTCTTTCAAATTAGGAAAGGGAAGAAATGGATTAAAGACAACAACAATGAGAAGCATAGTGAGGAGTGTTTCATTCCGTCATTCAGTTGGCTTTTGTTTGTTCCCTTTCAGTTTGTTCTGAATCCTTATCAGCTTTCTCTTCACCTTGGGATGGGCACATACTGGCTTCTTCCAGCCCCTGACATACAGTCTGTGGACCCACAAAAGAAACAACTCATGCTGTAATTTTATATAATGTCAAGAGTAATGTGTGTAAACATGAAAAAAATGTTACAGTAACAGCATTAGCCAAGGTTTCTACGTGCATGTTCTAGACTCAGCTGTGGCCTATAGACTCTATTTGGCTGAAAAATTTGTTCTTTGGTTGTTAGTTGGCTAGTAAAAGTAGACAGTATAAAGGCTAAGATAATAAATAGTATGTGATAACTACAAATTCACGGTGATCATCTGGCTTGCTATTGCTCTTTACGACTTACACAAGTGCTCTGATGTCACAGGCACCATCGCTTTGCTGTACATCCGATCGTTCAACATTGAGCAGCACTTGTAGAGGGATATTCTTTGATATTACCACACAGCACTTTGGGATACCTGCTACAATGGGGGAAAAGGCAGATTAAGACCAATTGTGAAAAATCTGGTGAAATAATCCAAGTTAGTGATAATCCAATAAGATGTTATCGGTAAATGAGATAGCAGCTATCGCATGTAGGCTATAGAAATGTATTATGTTGTGGTAGGTGGAAGCAAGTCAAGTACCTTGTGTTACGAAAGAGTGGCATGTGGTGGCTAGTGGTATGTAAAAGCAAAATGTCATATCATAATAATAATAATAAGCTATGAACTCTGAAAAGAGAAACAAACATTAATGCAGAAAACCAACAAATTGTACTGGACTGACACAAAGGTAACACCTGTATTGTATAATGGTCGACTGCAGAAAGACATTGAGCTGGCGGTTAAATTGATCGGAAGCATGAACTGAAAGTCAGCATGTTGAAACAGGTTTGATGTTATCCCCCTAATTATAGGCTATAAAATGAAATATTGGCTGGAGGAAGAAAACAAAAGTCTGGGCAATATCAATAAGCAATTGCCAAAGCATCATCACCACCTCATCTACCCCCTTCCTTCTCTCTCACATACCTGTACATGCATGTGCATGAACACACACACACACACACACACACACACTGCGACTTTTAGTGGTTAATATGAACACTATGTGCAACTCAATAACTCCTCAAAACAATTGATTCTTAGATTGATATTTATATTTGTACCATCCTAATAGCTCAATACCTCAGAGAAAATGGCTGCATCACATACCTCTACTTTTCCCCCAGGACTTGGGATATCACTCATTGAGTGTATACTTACTTGAGAGTAACTCAGTGACTCATCATCAGATATAAAAAATTATATGATATAAGTGATTTCTTCATTATATCACTTTCTGTTTGTATTTGTACTTGTCTCAAAAGAATGATCCATTGTTTGTGCTTACCTTCAATGGAGGTGATGGTGAAAGCACACAGACAGACGAACAGAACCACAGCTTTCAGATCCATGGTGACAGAGAGAATGAGGGAAGGAAAAGTGTCCTCACTGCTTAAATACTGGCACACGTGCCCACTGACACACACACACACACACACACACACACACACACACACAGACTTATGTATGTACAAGTGTGTGCATGTGTGCACACGATTCACAGCCATTAATGCACCGTCAAACATGCGATCAAATACATACAAACACAAAGATATAAAATAGTGATCACAAAGTAATACCCCAATGTAAAGTAAAACCTCCTCATCAATATGAGTAAATAAGTAAGTTAACCTTTATTTATATAGCGCCTTTCGAAGCCCAGGTCATAAAGAGCCACCGCAGATCCACTGAGACAGGCTCCAACAGGTTTAATCACTCGATTAACCGAATGTGATCTC
Source organism: Monocentris japonica (assembly GCA_900323365.1). Lineage (NCBI taxonomy): Eukaryota > Metazoa > Chordata > Actinopteri > Trachichthyiformes > Monocentridae > Monocentris > Monocentris japonica. The sequence continues at coordinate 17,086 of OOFE01037222.1, read as the reverse complement.
ATATGATTGCCGGTTACCACAAAACCATGTGCACAATCTCACACCAAGGGACAAGGGAGAGTAGAACATCTCAGTGAGAAAAGGGTTGATCTATGATAATAAAATGATCACACTTAACATTTGAGGTCTTGAAGCAGTTAGTTTAGCGCTCATGTGATTGGAATAAGGTTAGCTGGGGCTTGGTGCTGAAGTGTCCTTGAGCAAGGTACTGAATCCCTACCAGCTCAAGGGGGCAAGTGAAAAGAGAATTCCTTGCCAGGATCAATAAAGTTTAACATATTTACTATCATTATTTGACAATTGATGTCTTGAGGTACTTGAGTGGTTACACATACCAAAAGAGTACAGTATCTCCATGTTGAGGAAGGTATTGATCTGTGATAAGTAAAGTAAGTAATGCGTTGAACATGATCCTGATGTTAATCCTGCAAACTGTCAAGTTTTATGTCCTGATATCTCAGCCGAGAGCATTCCACATCCTTACGCTGCAAGCTCAGGTGTGGCTTTCAAGCCTTCATCACATATTGCGCAATTGAACAAACCAGGCACTATAACATTTTATTTGAAGCTAATCCCTGAGGGAAATGTTCTGGTAGCATGGTTGACTGAATGACTACTTGTGACATGTTCGTTTTAGTTTGTTTTGAAACTGGTAAAGTTGGTTATGGAGCAATAGACACAGACAAATCAAAACCTTGGCAGACTAATGTTCCGCTTAGATCTCATTTCCGTGAAATGGTGGGATTTTGTTTGTGTTTTACAGTGCTCGTGCTGGCACAAAGTGATGAATATATACCAACTTCTGGATTACCTTAAATGGAAAAATAATTAAGCCATATAATATATAGACTTTATAGGTTTCAATATTGAAAAAATCACTTGCAAAACTAATTTTATTGATCTGGTTTCAGTTAAATTTAAATTTTGTGTTTTAGTGAGGTGATACATTGATCTATTATATCCATAATATATTTCTATATATAAAACCTCCAAATTACAAGATTCACTTTGTCTCCTTCCTGTTCAAGTCAGTTTGGAGTAAATTCTAGAGAGTTCATTAGGACTTTGTTTGAAAAGTGTAAATACAGACGTGGTACCAGTCACAATAATTTGTACTTCTGTGGCACAACTGACACTGAGACAGTTTGGAAAGAAAGAAAGAGATTTTAATTATGTTAGACGTAATGCATTTTACACACTGTTTTAAATCATTTTAAAAGAAGTTGGCCAACCAAGAGGTCCTTTAGTCCATTTGGTGAAGCATTTTTAAACCACTGATAATGTGCTGTTACCCCTTCAATTTGTAAGATTCTACAAATGTGTTTCCAAACTCCTGACAGTCTCCTGAAAAGGCCAAGTCAAACAAATTCTCTTCAGTTCAGTTCAAAGAAATAGACTTGTTGTTGTAATTTGCGGTAGTTCACCTGTCACTCATGCACAGTTCACATTGCAGCCTGAAACAAATCCATACCAGTCTGCATTGTGGGATATCAGTCAACCGCAACAGAAAACTGTTTTGTTGCTGCCAAATCATTCTGTGTGCACTGACACAATAAAAACTGTTATATAGTATTATATAGTGTTGTTTCACTATCAAACCAAAATTTAGTGGTGCATTTTTATTCTCACGGAATTTTTTGTTCCAGATCCAAAATGGTAGATGAAAGCTCTTGCTTATTCACTACTTGACGTTTGTTGGAAGAGACAAGAAAAGCAGGCGCACACGTGGCATCCATCTTGCTATATTTTTCTAAATCTGGTTTGTCTCCACTGCCATTATAGAAGATACAAAGTTTACTGTAGTTCTCCTATTGATAACAATGAACATTTGGGTTTGCTGTTTACCACATACTGCCACACTATGAATGCAGCATCAAGTATACTCTTATTTAACCCATGGCACTGTTTGCCTGTTGCAAATTATAGTCAGAGATAGTCAGAGATGAGACACTTCACTCCTCTGTCAAACTTCATCATGATTTCTAGCAAATCATGTTTGTTCTATATTGAGCAGTATCTAATGTGTATAAGGAAGCAAACTTGTATCATTGTGAAAAATTAACTTGAACTATGAATCTTCTTTTTCACACAACTCCCACAATCCTCTTCTGGTATTCAGATGAATCAACATGGCATCACACAATGGACAAACGTAGTTCAGAGTTCTTTGTTGTGATTAGTTTGTGTGCAATACAGTGATGAGATATTTCACTAAATCCCATGATGATGATAGGGCAACATGTAATATGTTTGGTAATGGTTTCAAACCTTAACCAGCAATCCAAGTAGCCTAACTATACTCTGTGCTCTGTAGAAGAGATTAAGTCAGCTGATCAGCTGGGGAACCAGAGAGCTGAAATCACAATCAAATAAAGTTCATTAGCTCTATACATCATCAGCACAAACGCGCTGTGGGACCATACATAATACGCAAAATGTGCATCAGTGCTGCAACATTTGGTCAGCCAGAACTAAAGTAGTATCCCGTATCTACCCAGTGCAAGATTTAGGAATAAGGGGAAACAAAAGAAATGTCAAACAGTTAGTTTTACACAACATTATCTAAAGCCCCATTTCGACCGCAGGAACTTTCCCCAGGAACTATATATATATATATATATTAACCTGTCCTAATCTGGTAAGTCCCAGATCCTGTTCCAGCTGGATCCAGCACAAATAAAGCCCAGACTGCCTTCACATGTTTGGCAGAGACATCTGGTTTCAATCTGACAGTTGTCTTTGTCTGCACAAGTTGGACAGGTTGATACACAACAGAGAAAGGCCAATGTATCAACTGAGTGACTGAGAAATTGATACTGATTCCACATATTAGGCACTGTAGATTAGTTTTGTCACAGCTACTTGAAGTGATGAACTGATCTGTGTTCTGGACATGCTCAGTGTGGGTTGGTGAAATAAAGAGTACTCCAAATATTGTGCAAATTGACGCACAATTCAGATCATCAAAGCAACTTATTTTTCAGGAATATAATACTGAGAATGTGTGGTTAGGTAACGTGACATTCCACTCTCTCTCTCTTTCTCTCTTTCTCTCTCACACACACACATACACACACACAATGTGAATAGGTGAGCAGAGAGGAGATAAACCAATAACATGTTTCATCAGTAAATCAACTGTTTGTGTGAAGTGTAACTGTTGTAAGACCACAAAGATGACTAGAAGAGATAACAGAAGCTTGTTGGCAGTGATATATTCTGTATTGTTGCTCCTTTTTTTTTTCTTTTTTTTCACAATATCATAACAGCAACGACTTTCAACAAGCTCAGTTTGTATAGTACACTGGGCTTATACTTCTACTACACTTTATCTCAAACAAGAAGTACTAGTCCAGGCATTGTCAGTTACCTGTATATGGATATCACCCAAAACAGTAGCAATCATATGTATTCCCTCTGCCCGGCCTATTTACACAGTGTTTTGTATTACAGCTCACACATTTGAACTGGAGCACCGAGATCTGTAATATCTCATCAAACAGAAAAAACCTTGTTTACAGTATGTGCATTAGTATATACATTTCTACGTTGGGGGGAAAAAATGCAATGCTGTTTTCAATGCTCTTGTTGACTATAAGTAGTAGCTATCACTCATTATCAACATTCCTCATCCCCAGGGTCTGGTTAAGATATGCTGCCGTATACAGTAAACTTTCATCGCCAATCACTAAATAAGTTGAAGGTAGTTCTCTTCCTCCAACCGTATCCAATCCTTACAGATAGAATTATCACAGTGGTAGGGGTTAAGGATGAGAATAAGGTTTGAGTTGGAGGGCTATCGCTCAGGATTCGCTAAAGGATCTTGACACTAAGATCATCTTTCTTCATTGGCCAACAGTAGAAAAGAGATGATCTTCAGTCTGTTGCACTTCCAGTAACCCAGGCCCTGTGGAGGAGAGGAACCCCCTCAGTTATCAGTACTCAGTCTGCCCTCTAGTGGTCATATGCAGCAGGCGCATCAGCAATTCTGCAGGTGAGTTCCCTGTGACTGTGGAGCCGTGGGCTGGGTCTGAGGCCTCACTCTCCTCCAGGCAGTCAGAGTCCACAGCACAGCTCTCTGCCACACACAAGAAAGAATAAGGAAAGAATGATGAAAGGAGAGAAGACGAAAGCCACAAAAGTTACTCAAAATGTTGCCAGGGATGTATAAAATGACAGACATAAGAGAAAGTGATCCTATTGATATTTTCTTCTATTGCAAACACAGGTATTAAGATGACTGAACATGACAAATACAGAGCGGACTGGACTGTACCTGGGCCACAGCAGAGGCCTGAAGCAGCGCAGTGTCCTCCTTCAGATCCACAGGGTCTCCCTCCTGCCTGGCAGGGGGTGAGCAGGTAGTTCTCCTCCACACATTGAGCTGTTTCTGGGGAGCCCAGTAGGCAGCCTAGGCCCTCCCCACAGCAGATATTGGGGCCAAAGCAGCGACCCCTATCCCCGGGGCCACACGGCATGCACTGGAGAAAGGTGATCGATGTATTGTAAGCCTGTAGTGCTAGATAGCAAATAAACTCACTTTTGTAACACATTAAATCTATGTATGTAATTTAATGTAATAAAATATTTTTTGTCAAATATGTGTATACATGCCTCTATTTATAGAAACTTCTATGTCTACTTATGTATACTGCACAAATTTCACCTTTATTACATTTTTCCTCTGGACAAATTTCTGAAATTGTCGTTTACATATCCCCACAATTGTTTATTTTCTTTTTTTAATAGCTGTTTTAATAGCTTTTAATTACTTTTACTTTTGCTGCAGCAGCAACCTAATTTACCCACAAGGAACAATAAAGTTTGGTCTTATCTTCTTACCATATCAATGTAAATTATATTTTTCTTGTATATTTTGATGGTCAACTCCTAAACACAAAATATTACAAATTCTATTTTATATTATGTTTTAAAATATATAATTATGGAGATATTCTGCAGCAATTTCAATGAAAAATGCATTAAACCAGGATAAGAAATCAAGAAAATGAAGATTTTACACAAAATAGCAACTGATTATGGTAACCAAGTTTTCACCTAAAGCTACGAGTCCTTACCTGTCTGATTCCAGTCTCCGGCAGCGCTCGTTTCCCTCCTCGGGGGCAATTCTGGATGTAGCAGGCGGAGGAGAGGGCGAGCAGTCCCAGGACGCACAGTGGAAACATGGAGTGAGGCATTGCTGCTGGTTTGGATGAGCGCTGCGCACCTGGATTTCCTCCGCGAGTCGATCCGTTACTTATAAGCAGATGGATATGATGTGACAAACCGGCTGACACTTGTTATTTGACGTCAGTGTCGTGTTGTTCCGCTCTCCACACGCACGCATGCACGAAGGCTGCAGAGGTGCGCACGGCGTGTGTGCGAGAGGTCGCAGCAGATATGCCTCTGCATCAGAAATGCGCCATCTAACAAATCTACACAAGAAAACAGCAATGTACCTGACAGCGGAAGATGCCTGGTCGGTATTCAAGACCGTGCCACACTTACCTGGCATAACTTTTTTGAATTATTTCAGCCAACGTGTAATGAATGGCATGAGGGCACACACAAAATCTGGCTTAACATGAACAACTAATTGGACATATGGACAACTAATTCGATTTTTCCAATGAGTGCATTGATTAAGTACATTTCATGTTGATCATGCACTAAGACATGCTCTACATAAAGTAAAGCCAAGCCAATCTCTGTAGGACTGATTTTTGATTTTTGTCATTCTAGGTGGGCACACGAGGATGAAGACAACTGAAGCAATGGAATCATCAAAACCTGAGAACGAAAATGAATGCTTTAGCATTTTAGACTAATGAGAAAAGGAGCAAAACAAGATTAGCATTTCAAATTGACACATCAGGTTCATTATCCTTTAACGTCTTGTTGCATGCTTAGGGTTGTTTCGTTTATTAACTTTCATGTAGCTGATTAACAAGTAAATGGTAAATGAGAAAGTTGAGCAGAACAGTAAGCCAAATAATACAACTGTGAATGAGTCCTTTGATTGGAGTCATAGCATTCAAGCCTGATCCTGCAATAAATACGACAGAATGTGGTCTCGTTAGATTGCATTTGTGAACGATTTGAAACAGTTAAAATGATGTTGAAAACATGGTTGATATCACAAAAGTAAGCTTCCTCACATCTCCAATGAATCTTCAAATAAATACATACTGATTTCACCTCAATCAGAGTGAGTGGTGAAAGAATTTATGATTGAGGGTCGACAATTTACAGTCACCTTTTTACATTTAAGGCATTTAGCTGATGCTGTTATCCAGAGCAACAGAAGAATAAGCTTTAATTCTTAGATCACCAACATTATGAGCAACCAAGTGTAAGGGTGAGAGACAAATCGGTAGTCCCGACAATACCGACCAGTACAATTCTATTAGACTGCAAGCAGTACTTCATGACATCATGATCAATTAAAAATAAATGACTAATATTCAAACTATTAGTAGCATTTAACTACTTCATCTTCCATTTATATCTAGAGATGTTTCTACCCCAGCTGATGTCCATCTCCATTTCACTAAAGGAGCATCTATGTGTGCGCTTAGGAATCATTATCAGCCTTTGCTCTTATTGAACGGATATAGGATCATGACCTTGGTTAAGATTTATGTTGTCAGGGAAACCAACAAATTATGCCGCTTGTGTCCATTTTGCTTTCTTTGGTCTGTCCTATCCTTTTGTATAAAAAATGAAATAGCCAAAAAGATGTCATTAGAGTGTTAAAGGTAACAAAACAGGGAAAGGCAGTGGGAAATAAAACTAGGTATCAATGCCAGACAGACACAATCAGTCAATCATATGAACTTAACTGAACTATTGCTGGAACGAACGTACACATTGTGCCAGCAAGTCTCCATCAGGCAAGATATAAAATATCAGTGGTTTTAAAAGTTTGTATCATTGCACTGGCTGCCTCCTTTTAACTTTTCAAGGCAACAGACAATTGGCATGTAAGACTGGAGGGATATACACTGGTGAAAAAAAAGGGAAGGGAGGATGGAGCAGAGATAAGGTAAAACTGGGACTGAAAGGTCAACTACACAGGGCCGTGGCTGTTAGTCTTCCCCACAATGGCCACACAGCCTTGGTCCACCATTTCCATTTACACTCTCTTGGTCTCGGTGCTTCACTGTCCCCCAAACATTCTTAACACATGTAGAATGGCTCTGTACAAAGGCTGGAGACCCAAGGCTGTAACTACACTTCCATCTTCTATGAGAGATGCTGTGACAGGGAGTGGGAAGGAGGTGAGCAAGACTTTTCTTATTCCTTTATTCCTTTAAGTGATATTTCTTTCAGTGATGTAGTTTATTTGCCTGTTGCCATTACAAACAGTAGCCCCTATGATCTGCTTTTGTGCTGTAATTGGTCCAGGAAATATCAGAAAAACTTTCTTGTCCAAAAGCAGTGAAAACGACAAAGAAATAACGTGATAGAAATAGCTGTATAATGTACAGTATATGGCAACAGAATAAAGAGCTGTAGGTGGTAATGCCAGTGGTTAATACAAAATTGGAAAAGACTTAAAGGGGTTGCATCTACATTTATTCACATTGAGTAAGTGTCAAACTGTCAAAAGGACAAAGCAACCCTGGAAAGAAAGTCCATTATCCTTCCACATTGTTACATCTAGGAGTTATCATTTGCCAGCGGTAACTGGTTGCTGATGTACTTTGAGTTAAGCGTATGCCCTTTTGCAACACAATTCAACCTTTGACCACAGAACATTCCTCAGTTCTTCACAGCCTTGAGTGTGTCAAGCAAGTAGTTTCATTGTATGTGATCTGTCAGTGATGCACACGTGTGATGTCACTGCGGGGGGCAGGGCTTTGGCAGGTGGGACACAAGATGTGACTGGGTGTTGCTAGCAGTTGTGATTTCCTCTGCAGGCAGACGCGGCACAGCAAGTGACCGCATGTTAGGCGGTACACAGATGACGTAGATGTGGAGTATACAGAGATGGAACAGGAACACGCAGAACACTTTTCCTCGTCTGGAAAGGAAGCATGAAGGAGAAAGTTACTAGTGAGTCAACGGTTTAATAACGGACTTCATTGAACGATATAACAGAGTAGAATAGAGTCAAAGAGGTCCCAGAGGTTTTCAGAAAAAATTGTCATTCCCAGCAATTTTAAGAGTAGTATAATTTTAAGATACTCAGTCGGTCACAGGACAGTCCTTATGTGTAAAGCTGTTTTACCTACCTAATTTAGGGCATATTTCCTTTTTTGAGTGGTAAAAGAACGGAGGGGAGGAAAGAGATGAGTGCCATAGCCTTAGCTTGCTTTGGGAACAGTTTCATTTAACACTAACATGCTGAGACAAAAAAAATGTTGGCAAAACTGCCCAGATATACTGCCTTAAAACATTACCTTCACACCATGGTATTAACTTCCAATGGTTCCTACCTGCTGACAGCCCTGGTGTGCCCATTGTTTGACCGTGTCGGGAGGTGTCAGGTGGCTCTGTGCCAGAAGTAACCCGTCTTTGCTGGGAGGAGTTTGAAGTGAAGGAGGGTCGACCCTGCAGGGCACTGAGGAGGGCCTTGTCCAAGCTGGCCGACAAACGCTGCTCATGAGAGCTGCTGTTGGGAGCTGAGGTAGTTACAGCGAAGAGGCACACAGGACCACAGACAGACAGGCAGCCAGGGAGGCAGACAAACAAACACAAATACATGAAAGTTATGGATTAGTTATGTTTTGGTAACTATTACAGATCTTGCAAAAACATTGGATTGACATATTTCTAAATTTCCTTATATCTTACTCACTGGAGGCTGCATCAGTTCTTGGCCTTTTTGTTTCAGGTTGTAGTTGCTTCTCAGTGTGACAAGAACTGCCTGAGCTTCCTGTTGGTTCTTTGGGATTTCCACTCAGATCTCTTTTCTGTCTACCAAGGTCCAATCTCCTATCTCTGGTATAAGGCCCATCCCCTGGGCTTTCAGGCTGGGAGTTAGATAGGTCAGTCCCATTCTCTAATGTACTTGCTGATCCAGTGTCGATGTGTGTAGTCCTCTTTGTGTTTCTGGTATCAACATTATATTGGAATGCATAGTTTACTGGCGCTTCATTGGGACCTGGAGAGCTCTGGGAAGCTAAGAGTCTTGAGGGCTGTGGCTTTTCTATTTCCCCCTGTCTCCCCAACGCCCCCTCTCTCAACCCCAACCTCGTCTGGAGGATGAAGCGATCAATGCGGCTTTTCAAGTGGGGGTTGGGCAAAGGCTTTGAGGCTGCAGTGAATGGGACCCCCGTGAAGGGGTCGTTGGGGGGTCGACCCCAAGTGCCTTCCCTCTTCTGGTACTCATCCAGGGTGGCGTTGTCCACCGACACTCCACTGGGCAGCAGCATGGGCAGTGACATTACTTCCTGGGTTATGGGGTCAAGGAACTCTTCTGGGATTGACGAAGAGCTAGAGTCAGAGAACATAGTCAGCAGATAATTGGCATTATTGTAAAAAAAAAAAAAGAATGACGTTACAGCTTTATTTTAACTAATAGACAAATTTGAGAGAGAAGGGAGACACAAGTAGAAATTCAGACTCCCAATGTCACAAGTACAATGTGTGTGCCTTCGCAACGTCCAAGAACAGGGATTAAAACGTAAAAGAACATACCAAAACATACCTAGGAGTTGGTGCTGCTGGTATAGGTGGTGTTGGTTGACTAACAGATGAGGCAAATAATCCAGGGCGTGGCAGCTG
>OOFE01037218.1:2228-21753 GCA_900323365.1 Monocentris japonica | reverse complement strand
CTTCCAGTCTGTAACTTGATCTACCATGATGGACTTGTCTGCTCTTCTCTGGTGTTCATACCAGTTAAGAACACATGAAGAAACATCTGAACATGAGCATCAGTCCAGACTGACCAAGTCTCCTTCTACCCATAATGCCTTGTGTTCTGGGGTGGTTTCCTGTAGCTGGTTGGATCCCGTTCTCTCTCCTAATGAACCACCACAGTTCTCTTCTACCCATAATGCCTTGTGTTTTGGGGTGGTTTCCTGTAGCTGGTTGGATCCCGTTCTCTCTCCTAACGAACCACCACAGTTCTCTTGTTAGAGGACTGAGATGTTTTCAGGTGTCTCGTCGGTTATTTGGTGAATGTTGTTGTTCTCACCTGGAAATCAACCAGCTAAAGGAGGAAACGCTGCAGAGAAACTGACATGCTGGATGTGAACACAACCGTAGTGTTTGTTTTAATCTACCTGGCATACCAGATGGGTGGGGTTTACCTCATCGGGATAGTTCAGAGTTCAAATTCAAGTTGTCAGTCACAGAAAAGTGGATTCAATTTGCCTGGTTTTATTAATTAGTACTCTTGAGGTAACTAGAGAGCTAGTTAGTGATCTAGTTGGTGATCTAGTTGGTGATCTAGTTGGTGATCTAGTTAGCTTTCTCTTGTTTTTAATTCTTATTATGTACACCACTTGGAAACATTAGAAACCGTTGAATAAGAGCCAGAGAAAAGATCAACCTTGGCTGAGCCTCGCAGCAGTAGTTCACCAACAAGTACAAAGCAAAGGGCATTTTGATTTTATTATTTATGTCATCGTGATGTTAAAAGAAGATGCTTGCTAAGTTTATTAGCAACTCTTGAAAAACAGTCCAGAGGCTCTTTCATGTTTCCTGAGAACATTTAGCCAAAAAGCACAATCAATCTGAGATGTGGCAGCAGAAGTGCCGTTTGTTGATGTAACATGTTTTTTGATATCTTGCCCAAAGTGAAGTTTGAACAAAAGATGGAGGGATTACATACTATTGAGATCCATATGGGCCCTGAATCGTACTCTGCTGATATAAACGTTAGAGAAGTGTTTCAATGTGCTGGAACATGTTGGGAATCAGACGTGCACTGATATGTCTGGACGGAGAATGGATAATGATTAAAATGTCTCTCCTCTACCTTCTGTTTTTGTTTCTCTCTATTTTTTTTGAGTGGTTGAATTTAAAGTTATTGCATTTTTTTTAAATCCATCCTTTTTTACAGGCAGTTTTGGACTAATGTCATGTTCATGTCACTTCATGTTGCATTTACCCTAAATGCAAGTTGTCAACCAGGAAAAAACGTTCAGGTTCTGCCTCCTAGTGGTGAGTACAAGTAGGATATCTCCCACTTTCCGTCATGAATTGCAGACGTGCATTGATGCAGGCGGCAAAACATGGCAGAAAATCCTCCGACCAAGGTAGTCCAAGGTAATAAACTGTAAATTATTGGTTTTATTGACACTAATAGAATCAACTCTACTTTTGAAAAGTGAAATAAAGTCCAAGGTAATAAACTGTAAATTATTGGTTTTATTGACACTAATAGAATCAACTCTACTTTTGAAAAGTGAAATATCTGCTGCAGTTTGTTTTCTAGTTGATATTAAATTCATAAATAATGTGTGACGAGATTTCTAACAACAAGATTTCACTCCGTTGTTCTGCTTCTTCAGATTTGACGTGAAGATTACTCCAGTCAATGCATCACAACTGGGCTTGGTCCTGATTGGATGGATTTCAGGAATTCTTTAGTGAGGCGAGCCAATCAGGGTCCAGTAACGTGAGGACTTGGAGAGCATTATTATGAGCCATAGTGTATTTGGAAACAAAACAATGAAAAGTGAAAAACAAGGGACCTTTAATTTCCCAGTCCACAGCACGTTCTTTACTTCTTTTCGGTAAAATAGTGAAGATTCTACTGCTGCGTGGAGACAGAGAGGCGATAACAACTACAAGAGCTGTTAAACCGTCTCATGGAAAGATCTGAGGTTTGGCCGGCGACCAACTGCGGCACGACAGCGCTGTGTTGGACGAGCCTGTTCATTTGTGTTCTGACAAGCAACCAACATGACTTTGACCTGGCTCGCTCTCAGGATGTGTCGGGCTGGCAGGCATCGCTCATCTCATCATGGAGAGTCATGGAAAGTCTCCTTGGTTCTCTTCCAACCGCCTGCTCTACTTTTACTCAAGCTTACTCATAACGCAGTCTGGGGTTGCTTCAAAGGAGCCGACTCAGGCCGACGGTACCGTGCTGCACCCCCACTGGCAGTGCACGGGATGGTTTTCCATTATTGTGTGTCGGTCGGTTTGGTTGCCGGTAAGGTCACGTATTTGACCCTTTAAAGGTTGCTGGCAGGGATGTTGTCGTGACATACGTCTCCTACATGAACAGACCACAGCTGCAGCTTCCCATGCAGTGGTAGTCATCCAGTAAGTTACCCTGCATCCATCTGCCGTCAACACCAGCAAACATCTTCACGTTGAATTGATATTGAAAGTTGAGACGATGCCTGTAGTCATTCAAAGCTGCTGCTAGTCGTAGTGTGCATCAAAGTCTGTAGGGTCAACCTGATGGTTATGGGGATAGGGTCGTCTGACGAATTAAAACTCATCTTTTCCTGAAAAGTGATTTTTGTTTACTTTGGTGGTTATTGTTGTCTTATGATGATCACCCACCTTTTTATCTGCCCATTCGTCACTGGTAGAACCAAACTGGTATACCTCTCAATACAAACCATTCTTTACAGCTAAAAAAGCATACAGTAAAGAGGGAGACATCTACAGGAGCTACATGTCCGATGGAAAACCGAGAGGTACTCATACTGCACTGTACCCACAGCAGGTCCTGCACTAGCTTGGTACCGGTACAGTGGAAAAGCCCTAATCCCGCATCACACTGGGTGATGGAGGAGCTCGCGTCGATCCGAGACACAAGGCTGGTATCCATCCAAAGTCGAGCAGTGATTTATGAATGGAGGCAAAAAAGTCTGCAGTTTGCTAGCAGCCTGCTGCAAGTCATCCTCCTCCTCCATGTTGAGGAAGGACAGTTTATGGCCTCTGGGAATGTGGAGGCATACCAGGAGCTGTTTCCAGATCTGTTTTGGCCGCCGGGGAAAAAAATGCAGCGTCATGAAAAGTGCAGTGGTCAGGAGAGGGATGAGAGAGCATGTCATCTTGACAAAACGGGGTTCATCACAAAGTGTTTTTTTTAGGGAGCAAAAGACAGATAGGGAATACAGCTGAAAAATGTGTCTCTGTGTGTCAAGATGAAGCGTTTTGGGGGGAAACTGGGTCGTTATCTGTTACAATAGATGAAAAAAACCTAAGATGAAAGATTTGTCTTAGTCAAGTGAATTCAGAGTTCCCATTGGAAGGAGCTTTCAGAGAGCTAATGATTTACAGATGTTTGCAGTTTACAGATTTACAAATCGACAAGAGAAGAATGATCGTCTTTGACCTCAGATGATGGGAACACAGGAGTAGAGGGACGTTGCCTCCCGTACCTGCCTGGGCATTTTATTTTTTGGACTGTTTCGAAGCACACAAACAAGCATACGCCAAAGGAATGATGATTGGCAGAGTCTGCAGTCTGCAGCCTGCAGTAAGTCATCCTCCTCCATGCTGAGGATGGACAGTTTATGGTCTCTGGGAGTATGAAGGCGTCTCAGGAGCTGCTTCCAGATCTGTTTTGGCCACTGGGAAAAATGCAGCCTTATGAATGTGAATTCAGTGAGTGGAGGGATGAGTGTGTGTGTGTGTGTGTGTGTTTGTGTGAGTCAACCCTAACACAGACACTATGCATGTACAAGACCATGTTGGTGTCTATGTAACATGTATGAAGACGACACTTTTTGTTAAATCTTTAAAACATGGTGCCCCGATGATAATCCTAAATATTGAACAGCTGAATTCTGCAGGAGAAGAATCTTGAGAAAGTGTGTGTGTGTCTTGGAAAAGGAGATATATTGTGGTTAAAATGTTCAGTTGATCAAATGCAGTGAGTTCAATAGCATTGTAACTCTGCTGCCTTGCTGTCTCGATGGGTCTGGCCATTTTTCTGACCATTTTAAAAAGTAAAACCCAGTAAAACTCCAGCTCCTCTGACGTCCAAGCCAGGCCTGTCTGAAGGCGCTCACCCCGGCTAAAGAGCACAGCGGACGGTTACGTCAGATCCTGTGGATTGGTATAAGGCAGGATTGTGTTTATGACATTACTTCAAGACGGATTATCTCTTCTATTTGTCAAATTCTTTGTCGCTGCCAAACACGGAAACTGCCGGAGAGCCACAGCTGAAGCCAGATTCCTCTTAGCGGAAGAGACTTGCATGTCTACTCAGCTTGAGCCCAGCGTGGGTTTCTGCTGTCAGCTGCCACAGACTTAGGATTTACTAAGTCTATGGCAGCTGACTGCAGAAACCTCCTCCCATTAGAGGAATGAGAAGCAGGCAGCAATGCTTATTTTCAGTCACATGTCGCCACCGTACATGTGAGTGTGAAAACAAATGGACTAACGTGGAAAAAGTGAATGTTTTTGAATTTTGCTGAATTATCGTCTCACATATTAAAGCGCTGTCTGACGCCCTCAGTGAGAATGCTGAGTGACTGCAGAGAGACGAGGAGCCGTCCAGAGAATCACTTTAAATCACCAAGTACAATAAATGGACAGGAGTTTGTGTCGATGACAACCAGAACCAGTATTAAAAGAAAACTGCTCTCAGGTTGTATGTCCTATTCATATGTTGCTGTGGCCTAAAAGTAGTCCAGGTGAAACTGGAAGGCTTGGTTTGGTTCTTGAGGTGATCAGCACACATGCTAGCACTATGTTGAGTGATGGTAGGCTGCATGCTAACACTTTAGCATACACTATGTTGAGTGATGGTAGGCTGCATGCTAACACTTTAGCATACACTATGTTGTCTTTTCCTGGAGAAATAAAGGTGAAAAAACCCATCAATTTAGACTCTGCAGTGTTTAGCTGCTGGAGGTCAGTATTACAGCGTGGCGTCATGAACAGTTATCAGTTCAAGGACCATCAGGCGTCTACAGCATCAGACAGGTTGTATCATGTAATTACATCACTTTATGATGGCGTCTTTCCCTTCAAGGCATCTGAACAGATTTCTTTCCACATAAAACACACTTCAGCAGTGTTGTGGTTTCACAACATTTCATTAAACTGGTAACTTAGTGGAAGTTCAACTAAATTTTATTTGGAGTTTAGTTGTTTACTTTCTGTTATTTTGGGATGTAGTACTACTAATTACTCTAACTACCAACTATTTCAGGCCATAAAAGAAAAGAAGTAAATTGAATTTCTTTATCCTGTTTTATTTTTTTATCACTGTCTCATACATTCAACCTGACTGCCCCATTGCATTTTTCTTTCATCCTTAACAATGGTATTTTTTGCTGCCATGTGATTTTGTATTGAATCATCTTGCCACGAGAGGGAACAGATGGATGGACCAGACACAGAGAGGGGTTGGGAGAGACAGTCGGCTTTACTTAATTCAACAAAACCAAGGCCCATCGGCCAGCACACAATCACACAATACAGTCCTTCAGTCAGTTTCTTTAAACTGCCTCCAGGGCAGAGCGTGGCTGCTGTCTCTGGTGCGTATCCATCTGGACCCAGCTTCACTGTGAGACATGTAAGCACACTGTTAATTGCAGGAAGAATCAGCCTAACCTCTCACAGGTGTGTCTGCCTCCCCACTGAGTCCCTGCCCCTTCTCCCCACCCACAGCTGCTGCCACAACCACACCCCACTGCCACAATGACCTTGCAGATGTAGACATGGTTCTTTTCTTCAACTGAGTCTCAACTACTTTTATAAGTAACTTACAACATACAATTCCTTGTATGTGTAAACTTACTTGGCAATAAACCCCCATTCTGATTCTGATGAAGTAACTATTTGTCTTGAGGGAAGCTTTGCTGTAGTTCATCAACTTCCAATGTGAAGAACTGCAGGCTAGACTAGACTTTCAACATGATGACACTCCCACTTGATTGATCTATATTGATTTGGAGTGATTCATGACCTCCTCCTGGTTGCTGATACTACTGGAAAACTAATCTAATTTTGTAAAGAGCTTCAGATAGATGGATGAAATGTAGATACTGAACGACGAATCTCAGGTAATGATTTCTTTTTCTCCAAAATATTGGAACATTTTGGATACGAAGTCCTCATTTGAACAACATGCTGTAAGACCAATTACCTTTCATTGGGTATTTGTGACCTTTTAAAAGCTGTAATTGAAACGGTGCCTTCCACAAATGGAATCAATAAGCTGCCATGTGTGTTTTTTTCACGAGTCGGCTTCAAAGAGCGGAAAACAGCGAGTGAAGAGACGAGCTGATACGATGCTTTTGATATGCAGCCTCTTGTCCAGGAACTAGCTCTGCTAAACTTCAGTTAAAACCAAACCACATGGTTGACGTATCGTACACATTCAGACACTCAACTTCTCTTGATCTACTAATCCCAGAGCATATTGCTGTTCCTGGGAAACCACGCAACTGCAATTTCTGTTTTTCTGTTCCTTACTTGAACAACAACAACTCTTGGACCCTTGAAACTCCTTTTTGTGTAAAAAAACACAATAAAAATAATTTGCTTCATTCCTGAAAAACTTCTGGCACATTTGTGTTTCTCGTCTGTCAGCAGCGATATGAGGGTAAGACTGACCTGTGCCAAGAGACGGACGGCCACATTGCCAACTCTCCCGCCAACAGTGGATCATGTAACTCTTATAGATGATGTGAGGATATCAAAGGGAAGCAAAAAAGGTTCCATGTCAACAGCAAGGTGATTTTGGCTTTCACGTTTGACTTTAAAGAAAATAACTTGGCATTTTAGTACGTGCTGCCGTCTGTCGCCAAGGAGATCTCAGACAATTTATGAACATATTTTCTGTTCTTGCTTTAATGTATATTAGTAGTAGTTTTTATGGTTGGAGTTCTGAGGGGAACATGCATCCTTTTTTCCAACCCCCCCCTCCCTAAATGATCACTTTTCTTAAATCACAATCTGCAACTCTAAATGTCTAAAATGCAGTAAAGACACAATTTGACACAAAAGACACAAGACACAATTTTGTGGCTTGCTTGACAAACGTTGAGGTTTAAGAGCACGATAACATCAGGTTTCAGTGCTTTCTGACCAGGGTTAACCCCACAGCCCAATACATGGCATAACATCTCAACTGTCGTCCATGGAGGCAAGAGTCTGCAGGTTTTCATTCCAACCAAACACTACAGCAGCTCATTTCACTGATTAGCACCTTCAACCAGCTGCTGTAGTGTTTGGTCGCAATAAAAACCTTCAGACTGTTGGCCATCGACGGCACCTGGTAGAGAACCACTGTTATAGCCATAACATGCACCACTGAACTAAACGGATCAATGTGCACAGCAAGTGTAACGCCCAGCACCGTGCACAGAGCTGTGGAAACAGGCTTTGTCCTTAGGTAACATTCAAACATCCTGGGTGGGGTATGATGATTTGTGACGTCTAGATGGGTCAGCTAGTCTCCCATGAGATGTCCACTCTGACTCGGCTAGACGGCGTGTGAGAGAAATCCTCCGAGACAGAATATTGGACTTGTTTCCCAAGAAGGTTTACGTTTGATTTGCGGTTACATAAAGCACCACATACCATGGGCTGCCAGATTCGGCAGAATTATGTGTTCTTAGAATTTCCATTCAATAGCTCACTTTGAACATCTGAGCTCCACATGAAAGGCACCGTCTGGAGAGGTAGACCCTGAGGACTTTCATGAACCAGAGTCTATTTGCAGCACAAATGTGATAAAATCACATTTAGAATTGGTTGTTCATTAAAACGTGTCACACAAAGAGAAAATGCTTTGACTGAAAACAAGCATATATTCATGTTGTGTTTGATACGGTAAAGGAATACACTGAGCATCATCTCACCAGAGAGAAATGAGAAGTTGTAGCAGCTCTAAAGCTAATTGGTAAATAGAATTAAAGTCTGGCAGTTCTGTGTAGGAGATTGGTAAAATCCACATGAAATATGATGAAAAATAACTGTTTTGAACTAGCAGGGACTACTTTCTCTGTTATCAGAAGTGAATGTGGTGGGTGATGGGAGACTGTGTACAGCTAAAAATCACTGAGCAGCGGCTGAATACGAGGTAGCTCACCTGCAATTTTGAGTTATGATATAATAAAAACCACTAACAAAAGGTCAGTATTGTTACTTTGGATGATGCTAGTGGCCTACACTCACTCAACATAGTGCATGCTAAAGTGTTAGCATGGGCCGCGATCTACCAGAGACCTACCAGGGATCTACCAGGGACCTACCAGGGATCTACCAGGGACACAGATTATTTTGGTGTCTATGTTGTCATTAATGTAAAGGCGAATCGCAGCAAAACTTGGTGCATTCAAACACAACTTGATTCATCATCGACTTTATTGCCCGTTTCATCTGTTGGGAGGAAATGCAGGATGAATTCAAGAGCAGCAAAAGTTGCATTCAGTCACTTAAATGATCAAAACTGAACACGCAATCCTTCGATGCATCACCTGTGTGTGGATGCTGATGTTTACTGTGAGTGACTAGAAGACATTCACAGAGTGCTTTACACAAATGTTGATCTCTGGCAGGCTTCAGTGTGTGTAAACACGTATTCCACCCTCATCCAGATCTGCTAAATGCTCCTCTTTACTCGCTGAACTGCAGCCATCTGTAATGATTTTGAGGTGACGGATGAGCAAAAACTATCCTTTTAAATTGTTTATGGGATTTTACACTAGCATGGAGCAAAATCAACCAGGAACCAAGGATGGAGTAAATAAACACTAGGATCTGTAAGATAGCATTTAAGAGTTAATGCTCTGCTGTGATTTGGAGGTGATGAATGAGGTGATGAACAAACACTTGTCTTGGTGCAAATTGCTCCTTGCTAACCCTCCCTGCCTTGGAGGGTTAGCAACTGACTGATATCACGGCGAGGGAGCATTCAAGAGGTCAAGTTGTGGGAAGAAACATAAACCAACAAAAGAACAACCCTGAGATAAGAAGCTAACGCACAAAGAATGAAAATCGTAGGCCTCTTTGCTTCTCTCCTGTCATCAGCAGCCTTACGTGCCACTGGAAAGGCTAATAGCAGCTAATCTGAGTCTGTCTGCAGCAGCAGAAGGACAGGATGAGTAATGCTTGAACAGAATGCAGTCATCTGCAAGTACACTCTTAAAAAGTAAGTGTCGTTTTAAAACTGATGTCATGCTGAGTTAGTTAAGTTGGTTAATGTTAGCTACGACTTGTGTTAGCTACCATGCTAACTGAGCTAACCCAACTGTGTCCAATTGCAGACACGATTTGGGGTCTTTTGGTGCAATATATTCCATGAGATCACGACCAAGAGACACGTGACATGAATTCATACATACTTGAGAAGCTAAATATGAAATTTAATAAATCAGTTCAAGACATTTTGACACAAAGACACAGTTATGAACTGTCTTCATGGAGAAGATCCATAGTTAGCAGTAATCAAGAGATCTGAGTGATATTGGCTGATGAATAGAACAATAAGAGTCTTGAGTACCTCCTCTACAATTCCTACAGCTTTCTGTAACATTGTGAAGGTACAGGAAGCCGACAGGGACTTCATTAAGTGTCCGGAAAATCTTGATGCATCGAATTGCACCTGAATTTATGATTCCAATACAAGGTTCATTTTTTCCATCAACACAAACAATCAGGTGAATTCATTCCCTTTTACACGTCAAACTCTGGTCGTTTCATGTTGAAAACAAATACAAATTTGATCACTCATTTTCTTAAAGTGGCAGTCTGTTGAGAATTGAGTTTTAGAAATTGAAAATTGATTTTTTGCATCATTGCAGAATCGTTCAAGAGAGAATCACGATGCATCTAAGAATCCATTTTTCCCCTACTGGATAATACGCGATGTTTAATGAAAGGCCAGTATCGGCCACAGCAATATATCGGCCCCTAGTGGACTAGGGGCCAGAACTGTAGCCCATGTTGGCTCCCAAAAATGTAAAGCTAAATATGATCTCAAACCTTTTGAAAATCACGACAACATATTCACTCTGAATACGCCGTTTTATGAATGCACGTTATGTTGAAAAGCAAACCAAATGTGTGCTGTCTCCAAGCCAGACACACAGATGTGTTGAGGATCACATCCTGTTTTAAGAGTGTCCTGGTGCCGGCTGCTGACGTCTGAGAGGTTTGAAGAGTCTGGCTGGGTCACGGCGTCCTCAGGCTGGCAGGGAACTTAATGTACGACACACTGAACAGAATTATTGATCTTCCTGCACTTTGAAATGACACTTTGTTCCAGTCATGCATTAAATATAATCTGAAGAATGATGTTGGTCCGGGTAACATGCCAAACCACCGTCTTCTGTCTGTGTGTGTGTGTGTGTGTGTGTGTGATAGTGTGTGTCTTCCAAAGCTGGTGTTGGATTCACAGTGGCATCCCTCCATTCCCCTTTCATTTCTTCATTTCGGATTGGACCGGGCTCACCGGGATGTTCAGGGACTTCAGTATTTCTTCTGATCTGAACCTTTCCATAACTTTATCCTTGATTTTGCTTTGACTGCTCCTTGGTCTTCATGGTTGAGTCTACCTGACAGCTGTTTTAATCCTGAAAACTAGGAGCATTTATACTGAACTCCACTGGATTGCACACAGGTAGAGACCATTCAACTAAGTGGACTCTTTAAGGTTTGAGTAAGAGGGTCTAAATACTTGTGCAATGTTTGTTTTTATTTTCAGTTTGAGCATTCAGATTATGAATGAAATATTAAATCTTAAAAGTTTTATTTTGTAATTTCACAGAATAGGACGTCATAGGAGAGGTCTGAACTGCAAGGCACAGCTAATTGTCCAGTGGATCTGAGGGGCTTGCTATGAGATTTGTGACGCAACTGCAAAGCCTCTATGAAATACAAAGAGAAAAACATATGCACGCCAAACAAAAACAACATTAGAAAGAAGCAGTAAATGTGTGTGAAGTTCAGGGTCGGGGTTGTTCAGTTATTACAAAGCTACAGGTAGTGTTTAAAAGTCTTATGAGCTGATCCAATCAGATGAGATAATCCTCTATTTCCAACCAAGCAACTAAGGTGACCTCATGCATCTGCCTGGTAAAAGGATTAAATGTGCTCATGTAGTTGGGCAATCATTTTAACAGACTAGCTGCTGCACGTGCAAAACAAATCATCAGTTTCAGAGTCATGCTCGTCCCTTCAGTTCAAAGTCTTACAGGGTGATGCAATGCAAAGCTTCATAAACCAGTCAAACGGTGACTTGTTACCAAGGTGGTGAGAGTGGAGCTGACATGAGGTGATATATCTCATGGACGGATGTGGCTGATGCAACCGTTCGCAGAAAAGTTCTCTGGAACTTCTTCACATAAATTCTCGTCTTTACGGGAAGTCAACATGAAAATGTATGTGTCCCCGGAATAACAAAGCCTTCAGGAGGAACGGCTGGCCTGCCCCCCCCACCCTGTTATTAAGATCAATGCATCAGCCTCAACATGGTGCAGCTTCCAGCGAGGGAAACGCGCTCAGCTGTACACTAATGATGTTAATGAAGAAGAGTGTTGGTACACTGAACAAAAAGGGTTCTCTACAGCACCAGGGAACGGTACCATAGCAGAACCTATTTGGTGTCATAAAGAACCCTGTGATGAAGATTGTCTATTGCACCATGGTTTTAAGTAGACCCTTAATGGTGCTGTAAAGAACCATTTTAGAAAGGTTCTCTATAGCACCGTGGTTAAATGGTTCTAAATAGACCCTTAATGTTGCTTTAAAGAACCCTTTAAGAAGTGGTTCTAAATAGACCCTTAATGGGGCTTTAAAGAACCCTTTAAGAAGTGGTTCTAAGTAGACCCTTAATGGTGCTTTAAAGAACCCTTTAAGAAGTGGTTCTAAGTAGACCCTTAATGGTGCTGTAAAGAACCATTTAAGAATGCATTGAATGCTCCACAGCAGCAGTATTAAATAACATTTTAAGAACCACACTGGGTTCTTTATTCTGATGTGATGTTTCAGAGGGGTCATGATGGTTCCACACAGAACCACTGAAGAAGAACCTTCCTTTTCCAGGGTGTTCAGCCGATTGCCTGCTGCCAACACATTTGATCACAGTTTTATCACCTTGCTGCAGCGGATTTCTCCACGGGGTAACACACTGAGGTATGCACAGCTGTTGTGAAGCGTCGCCCCAAAATGTTGAACATCTTAATTATTGACTCTCAGAAAGATGTAAGACATTTATCCTCCTGCGATAACGATCAGCATCAGCGTGCATGTTCACACACATACACAAGAGAAAACATTTCCTCGCTGCAGCCCCGTCGCCTTTGATGCCAGCCATTTTTTATTAACGCCGGGGTTTTCCAATCGCCCAAGGCGGTTGGAAAACTTTCCAGTCCAGCTACATAAACATTGCTCCGTTCTTTTTTCCACTCCTTTAAAACCAAACATGCATGCCTTACCTTCAGGGTGATAAGCCCAACCTGGAGGGCCCGGTTACTTCCTTTTGCTTATTCTTAAATTTAGGTTTTAACATTTCTACTTCAGGATCTCATCCAGAGAAAGTTAAAATGAGCTTGATTGTCATGTTCTGCATTTGACGAGAGCGTGCTTGTCAGACACGACATGCCCTTTGGGATTAGATGTCTGTTAACCCAAAGGTCTCATTTCTATCTGAAAATCTCAGGTCAGCAAAATCAGCACCATCCTTTAAATCTCTTCTTTTATGATCAGGCCTTTTGTAATATATAATATGTCTTCTTGTCGTCTTTTACCTCAGATTTTAGTTTATATTTGTATTGTCTGTATTTGTATCTTTTCTTTTTTTTAGACTTTATTGCTTTACCAGATTTTATTGCTTTGCCTTTTAGTCTTTACTTTAATTATTTTATTATAACTGTGTTTTTGAAAAGTGCTACAAATAAAGTTTATTATTATTATTTCATCATCCACCAGATTTGGTCCTTCTACTGTAGTGCTGTTGGGGGGGGGCATGTTAGTAATCAATAATGCTAGCAGCATATATAGACGTCTGTTGGTGCCTTAAGGTGTCAACATTTGATGAGAGTCCCCCAGACCCCATGGGAGGCCCCCAGACCCCATGGGAGGCCCCCAGACCCTATGAAGTCCCCAGACCCCAAGGAGTCCCCAGACCCCATGGGAGGCCCCCAGACCCCATAAAGTCCCCAGACCCCAAGGAGTCCCCAGACCCCAAGGAGTCCCCCAGACCCTGTCAGTGTTGCTCCACCCAATCAGCAATTCAGGACCGCAGTGCAATGCATTGAAATACTGACGGCACTTCAATAACCTTTGTAAAACTGAGGAAAAATGCCAAAGTAATTCATTGATCAGAGACATGATGTTGTGGTAGATTTGAAACGATGTCACCACAATGGGATAAATACTGAATTCCGGTGATAAAGTCATCAGCGTGATGACATCTGGTAGAACTTTATTAGTCTACTGATTATCAACAAATCCAATACATACTTCCATAAAAGAATGATGCTCATATGGGAGAACAGAGCACCTCGGCCCGTCCATCACTAATAACTAGCGTTGTGGGTTAGACAGATATATCGCTTTGCTGATACTCTGGGATGATACTGGCCTTTTATTAAATATCAGATATCACTAAAAGAATTTCAATAGTCTGTAAAAAAAAGTATTGGCATAAAAATGTTCAAATTATAAGGTATTGAATATCGGCGCACAATATAGTCTATCAGCGACTTCAGGATTGGTGGAACGAGCAACCTTTCTCTCTACAGTAGGTAAACTATTACCCAATACTTCCCAGATGTGTGCTGGAACTTCAGGGGCAAATAAAAATCTGCTCTCTTGGCCTGTGGATGAGGATGATGTCACTGTCACTGCATGTACCGGTAATAGTGATTGATACCGGCAGCAAGCGGTCCAGTCACAGAGAGAGAGAGAGAGGCTGCACAGTTAAAATGTGTGAGGCTTTCTCGACAGTGGTGTCAGAGATAGAAATAAGGGCAGAAATGTCTGAACCTGCAGGTGGTCTGTGAGCACCCGGGCCTCTTCGCAATCTCCCGCTCACTCAGGCTCGACTTTCTCCTCGGAAAAAGACTCATAAATTTCTGTTGGCTTAAAGCTTTTTTTCTCCGAAATCTCGGCGGTGGATTTATCTCTGGCTCAGGATTCTCAGTGGGCGTGTACCGAGCAGTGGTAATGAACTTCCAGACAATAAAACACAAAAGTACACCAACACAGACACACACATATCTTGTTCTTTCTTGATTTTAGCTGTGTATACGTTGAGAATAGAAGAACACAGAAGTTCATTTGTCTTCATTTGATTTTTACTTCAACTGCAGCAAAATAAATGTGACTTGATTTGTGTTGAACTGCAGCTGTATTCTGGGACAGGGGCCAATGTGGACAAGTGGAAGAGCTGCAGAAGACAAGGAAGCAAAAAGTGAAATCACTGCTAAAACATATTTTCATGTTTTTACTGATTTACTGGTCTCAAGACCCCAGGGCCTGAACAAACCTGCTCAAAACCCATGAGGCAAAATGCAGAAATGCACGGCTGTCCACTTGAACATAAGGCTGCTCTTCTAAATTGACTTTTTTGAAGACAACAATGATGTGTAACCGAACCACACTGGTGTGACTAATGTTGTGAAACCTTGTCTGTCCCAGACAAACGGTCTGTAGCATCTCACATTACGGCTCTCTTCTTCTCTTCTTAAGGAATTCCTGCCCTCCAGTCATCCAGATTATATAAACTGAAAAGGGCTGAGAGGAGGAGGCAGGAAGGCCTTGCCATTTATGAGCCACGATGCTTCATATTGAACTGTATATGTGTGGTCTGCGACGGGTGGCATGGGGACGTTCAAAAGAAGAAGTCTCAGTTGATTCATAGCGGGAGATGATAAACAGAATTCTGACATGTTTTCACTCCCAAGAGTTGACGCTTCAGTGTTGTTCAATCCAGTACCTGCTTCGATGAGTCAACAAGAAATCTCAGTGTATGTGGTACCTCCTGCCTGCTAGATGAAGTGATATCCTATTTCTTCGTCTTCTAAAGGGATAAAATGTAAGAAAGGAAAATGTAAAAGTGTGGATGTGCTCTGCTGACTCATGGACAGGACCAGACTTCAGATGTTTCACCAGAGAAGAAGACAGCTTGGATCAGTTTTTTCCTGGCAGCACACAGACGTTCGCTTTATCAGTTCCTCCAAAGAATCTGAGTCAAATATTTCCCAAAGCTGAGTTTTGCTTCTAGTGGAGAAAACAGTGGAGTCAAATTTCTGTTGTCACCTAATTACTGACTGTCATCACTTGTGTTCAGAAGTCCTCCCTCTTTGAAGCTCTGGTAGAGATACCTGCCAGTAGAATTTTTCATTTGATGACTTTGGCAAACCCTTGAGTCCATCAGTGGTCGTGAAAACGACTCGCCACTTGCTTCCTCCCTACCAGTAACGCCACGCACAAAGTCTTTCAGTCCATGTCTCGGTATTTTCTTCTTTGAAATTCAATAAAACATCTTTATATCTGCCTTCTATCCCTGCGATGTTTATTGAGTCCAGTGTTTGTGATCGTCTTTCCTGTGTATTTGTTCATGTACGAACAAGTAGAGCGATCCTCAGTCAGACTGGGCTGTAGTAGCAAAGATGGTGCCGCCGTCCGCCATGTCGCTTCACGTCGTTCATTCAAAATGACGCAGTCCACTTCCTGTTTTGGTCGATGCACTTCCTTTGTTCCGTAAGTCAATCCTGCACAGTTTGCGGGAAATCCAGCATTATAATATGTTGTCAAATCTAATTTCAGAATCATATGTTGAGGTAAATATTCTACACATAGCATCAATGTGACGATTTTATAAGACCTTATAAGACCTTGAGATGGCAGAAACATCAGGATAGTATTCAACATTTAATTTCATGACAGCAATCATTTTGGCTGACAACTTGATCTGGATTGACACTTCTCATTGGTACGTTGACGCCACAGGGTCAGAGGTCATGAAGAGGTAAGGTAGCACTGTAGCCTGTTGGTTGGAGAGTCCATCCTGTGACCAAAAGGTTAAAGGTCTGATTCCCAACACCCATGTATTCAGTTGTGCCCTTTGGCAAGACACTGATCCTGCGTCTGCTCAGTCAGTGGAAAGACTAGTATTTGGTTGGTTCACACTGTCCAATCACAAGCCAACCAGGGCTTGGAAACAAAAGCCACATGACTTACAAGTCGCTTGTTTATTGGGCAGAGTTTTAGTAACCCGTCATCCCACCAGGTTAGAGATGGTAGTCGGGGGTCACTTTAGCAGATGCTTCAGTATTTTTGTTTGTTCTTTCAAGGACTTGGGGAATGTGCTCCTTGTTTCATTTTTGACCTCCTCTTGACTCCAGATTAGCCCTCGCTTCATGTTGTTATGCTAGGCTTTCCAAGCATGAGTAACTGCTGGCTATCAGACGTCACCACCTGTCTCCTTCTACCCATAAACCCTTGGATTTCGGTGTTGCTTCCTGTAGTTTAGATTACGTTCTCACTCTAATGAACCAGCGCAGTTCTCTTGGAAGAGGACTGAGCTCGGTCGGTTCGAATGGGGTTTTCTCACCTGACCAAACCAACCCGACTGAAGGAGGAAACAACATGCTTGGTGCGACTGCGCCACGTCACCCTGGATAAAGGCGTCAGCTAAATACCGACATGTAAAATTGGCACATAAGAGCGCTAACGAGGCCGGCGCCTTTAATTGCTTTCGGTTCCCCGGAACCAAGGCAATGTGGCAAAGCACACTGGGAGCAGTCAGTGAGTCACGGCTGGCTGGGGATACTGTTACTGGACTCCACGGATCATGAGGGCCACTCATCCAACATAAATGGTTCTGCTACTGGTCTGGACAGATCCATGCACCATTATTATCAGAGACTCAGCTTTCACTACAACGAATGCCAATGTTAATCAAACTGTCACTCACTGGGCACGCTTGCATTTTGGTTTGTGGCTCTAGTATGAAAGCCAGGGAGACAGTGGAGGGTAAAACCAACAAGGCACAGTTTCATTTACCAAACTATTAATTCATTATTAATTATATGGTTATCTGGCTGAAAAACCTCTGGAGAAACTGACGCCTGCCATTAGGGAAGCCCGAGATCTGTTTTGAAATCAGTTCATACAATTTATAGATATAACTTATAATGTCTTATTTATGTATTCCCAAAAATACTCAGTTATTTTTTCTTTTGTCTTTATTATTATTATCGTGAATGTTTTTATGTTTTAACCATTTATTCTTTTCATATTTTTTTTCCTTTCTTCCATTGTTTATTATAATGTTACTTAGTTCTGTTAAATTAAATTACCAATAAATATAATAAAACATTATAATCAGTCCATATGTTGACGTACAGTATCATTTCTCCGGTGTGGTAGGATATTAACCACATCAAGATATTAACGCATCACTAGTAACTACATCCTGTCCTACATGAGGCGAGGAAAAACTGGAGCCAAGAATGGAGGTTTGATTGATGAATCCATTAATAAAGATAAATAAAGTTGATGCAATGAAAAGGAAGCTGATCTGCTCCCTTTCAAATGGCCTCCAGCAGTGATGAAGAGCATAGACCTGGATTTCCATGCATCTGGCAGCTTTTCAAGGTGTTATATCAATATTTCATTGACAAAAAGTACATATACATTTTAGAAAACTTCAAATCATTACCTGACGTTCATCATTCAATACCTCAAAAAATAAAAAACAGCTTGAGAGTATCAAGTTACCCACTGGCCTTTAAAAAGTACCATCATTAGTTTTAACTTAGTCTCATCAATCGTTCTGTATGAGTAGATGCCAGTTTTTCCCAACTGTGGTCACCTCATTTTGGAAGGAAACTTCATATCAATTAGACTGATCCTGAGCCTGCCAATAGGGGTCAGCATAGCTCTCTACAGGACCTCACCAAGAGTGGGGTGGGGTCGGTCCGACAGTGGTGGTGGCGGTGGAGGGGCTGATGGGTAGTGGTCCACGGTGATATCATTTTCCAACAGTCCCTCGACCCGACTCTCTCCTCGCTGTACGGAGGAGAGAAACAATCTGACAGGCAGCAGCAGCAGTGCAAATGAGCTGAGGAGGAGGAAGAGGAGGAGAAGGAGGAGGAGGAGGAGGAGGAGGAGGATATTTTTCCACTACCGCATTTCACCTCCGGGCGACCGTGTCTGGAAAGGCAATATCTCCAAAGAGGTCATCAGTCAGAACGAACAACATTCACCCCAGCGGTGGAGTGCCAGTGATTCCTGTCTGGACGGCAGTGCGGTGGCCTAAAACAAGCACATTTCAGCCAGCAGGGAGAAAAATGTGTGTGTGCATGCTGGAGTGCAGGCCTGCACACTGAGAATGATAACACTTTATCTGATACAGTAAAAGAATCATCCCTCATGAATCTCCCTTCCTTACTACAAAGGACCCTCCGGCATCTTGGACCGCCGGCCATTACATAAGCAGAAATTGTTGATCAGTGACGAGTTCTCGGTGACGTCCAAACGTCTAAAAAAACTCCTCACCATTTCCCTTAATGGATAAATGTTTCCCCCGGTTGTCAGGATGAAAATTAAACTGCGTCACTGGTCTCTGGCTCTGTGAGGGGGCTGCCAAACTCACTTCCCAGTGTACACAGCATCTGCACTGACATAACATCACTGTCAATGAGCAGAGGAGGAGAGCGGCCCCTCTATGGATGATATGCTTTTTGTGTTGCCATACAGTTTGGCCAAGGATAGGCTAGGTTGAGTTTTTTCACCATGAAAACATGACAGTTTTCATGGCTATTATATAACTGACAGGCGTTGTAATTGAACACTTCAAGGCAGCCTGCACATCGTCATGCTTTATATAGTTTATACTGTTTTATACTGTTGATCTACAATGTATTTCTGTATTTAGACATACTTTATCACTGACAGAGATTCTCACTTTTAAAGGTGCAATGTTTAACATTTAACCAGACCACCTCTACCAGCCTGTCAGCCTCTACCAGCCTGTCAGCCTCTACTAGCCTGTCAGCCTCTACCAGCCTCTACCAGCCTGTCAGCCTCTACTAGCCTCTACCAGCCTCTACCAGCCTGTCAGCCTCTACTAGCCTCTACCAGCCTCTACCAGCCTGTCAGCCTCTACCAGCCTCTACCAGCCTGTCAGCCTCTACCAGCCTCTACTCTGCATTTTACATTGTGGCCACCGGGTCGATTTGGAGGGGAATCTGCTGGATTGCTTTACGGCACAAAACAGGAAGAGGGCGCTGTTCTTCCAGCGCTAACGGAGCTAAAGCTAAAGAGTTTCTGGCAATGGCAGATGGAGGAAGGAGAGAAAGGAAGATGGAGAAATCACTTCCAACATGTTGATCCTCTTCAGGAAAGACAAAGACGCCAGGGAGGGGGACAGGAAGCAACGGGGCTTATGGGAAATGTAGTCTAAACTTTAGGTTGGGA
>OOFE01037209.1:0-10405 GCA_900323365.1 Monocentris japonica | reverse complement strand
GGTGATTGTGAATGGAGACCGTGACGGTGGAGTGCATTGCCTATTGTTTTCTTTGTGACAACTGTACCCGCTGCTTCCAGATCTTTCTGGAGCTCTGCTCGAGTGGTCCTTGGCTCTTGGGCTTGGCTTTTCCACTTGCGGATAATGGCTCCAATGGTGCTTATAGAAACATTTAGGAGTTGAGAAATCTGTCAGTAACCAGTGCCATCACTATGCTGCTCAACAATCTTGTTGTGAAGGTCTTGGGTGAGCTCTTTGCCTCTACCCATCATGAGATGTTTCTTGCACGAAAGCTCAGTGACAAATGATTTGTTTACTTGCATTCAGAGGTGGGAAACCTTTTTTCAAAGAGTGGAAGTACTTACCCACCAACCCAGCTGATTCTATTTAGCACAGGTAGGAGAACGCATTAGTGGCATAAGCTGGTTTAGTGCTTTTTCTTACTGTGTTCAATACTTTCTTCCTGTGTCATTCCCCTTTGCACATAACTTTTTTTATGTATTGGAATGTTAAAATTTCTTTAGCTGTGTAGTTTTATTGAGTTAAGACCAATGTCTGATCTAAATTTCATGTGAATAGCTGTAATGGAAATATGTTGAATTAAAAAAATGATGAAGTATTCAATACATATTTCCCCCACTGTATGCCCTCGAAAAGGTAAACCCATCTCCATCATGGTTTTCATTTTTTTTGGTAAAATAGTCAGTAGCAATCTATAATAAAATGATTATTCTACATAAACTATAAAAAACTATTCAATTAAATGAATAATTTCTTATTTTCTTTGGCATTTTGTCATATACAGATATGCAATGATGATTGCTGGGTAATATGTATGTTGTTGTCCAATGTCAAGTCTCTATTTGATCATGATGTGACGAGGCAAAATCTGAACGTCAAGACTGACAAGCTGAGCACATCTGCAAGCCGAGCGAGCAGTCACGGTGGCTTTCAAACATAAAAGCGGCAGTAAGAAAAGACCAGAGGTAAAAGAGCAGGAGGAGAAGGTAGCAAAGCTCCCTGAATTAGATTCCTTTGGTTTTTTTTTTTACAAACAGTCGCCAGCCCACCGACGACCCCCCTCCTAGCAGCAATGCAGCAGTTCGGCTGGCATCAGCATCGCTGCCCTCAGTGGTGTGTCAACAACCATATAGCAGGTAACGTTAGGATAGCAAGCTAGATATAATCGTAACGTTAGGCTATTGTGTTAGATACACATTTCAAGTTATACATACATTATGGTAGGCTTACTAGGCCACGAGTTGGGTCAATTATGGTCGCTACCAGTTGGCTAGCCGGCCCGTGCCCTATTCAACAGGTTATCATTTCGGAGTCAGGTCGCCGCCGAGCGCCTGTTTCATTGTGTATGTGTTTTTCAGATGTGGGTAAAGCCGCTGTGTGTGCCGCCGTACCAAACCATGCCTTTACTCAGTGTTTTTAAGAATATTAGCTACACTTTTTTATTTATAATTGTTAGTATTATTATTTTTACATAAGATAATTATTTTGCTGGGTGCTTGTAAATTGTTTAGGTAGACTATGGGGAGCATAATGTTACACCAGCATGTCCAGGCTCTGTTGTTGACGAACCACAGGCCCACGGCGGTACTAAAACACAGTTTAGAAAAGTCATAGGTGTTGAGAATTATGAAGGCACTTACCACTGGCCCTGGGTGATACAGTGTCAGTCTCGTTATGAACAATAAGAGGATATTCTGGTGTCTAGGCCCTACACACAGTGTACCGGCAGGCTATATTCATAGATGTCGTTAATGCGGAGTCGATTTTTATATGTGGGATATATGGCAGAAATAAGGCTGTTTGTTGTGCAGTAAAATCATCATTTGATGGGGTTCATGCAGACTGTGTGTAGCTGGCCAGTTTTCGGGACATAGTGTTGTTCTTTGTTAAATATTGCAGCTCTCTTCTGTCTCGTCGTGTGCTATAGGCTTCATTTGACTATCATCTCTTGCCTTTATATCAAATAGGAGGGCACTCGTGAGGTTATTGCACCAAAAAATGCCTTTTGTTAAAGTCAGCGGTCATTTCAGCACCACAGTGAAATAGACAGCTCCTCTGCTCCCAGGCGCTGATGCTTGTTATCACGTTTCAGCACTTTGACCGCTTGTTTACGTCACCGCGTGTCAGAGCGCTATCCATGGTTCTGATAGCTTTCTCTTTGACCTCTCTACTTTCCCAATACAATAGCCTCAGTAACTGATTCGACTGTAAAATCCAACACATTCTTGGCAATATATATATATATCTATATATAGATATATATATACGCCTAATGGTGTGTGTGTGCTTCATAACTAGTAACTAGCGTGCACTAGGGCCCGTCATAATAGCGTGCACTAGGGCCCGTCGTAACTGCCTTACGCAACTGGTTTGATGCACATGTATACATGTATACGCATGTATACAATATGTGTTCTTCCATCTGTAAATCGGATAATGCTGAACAGCTAGCACATCTGCTCAGTAAATCCGGGGAAGCTTTAGCAAAGGTTCATTCAGGAAGACCCAGATCTCTCCACGCATTCCAGGAACCACCACCACCCCATCACTTCCCTCGTCGAGGCTTTTCAAGTTAAAACCTGGAAATCATCAAAAATGGTTTCAAGGTTTTCACACGACAGCAGCGGTATGCGCCTATCATGGGGTTACTACCCTATGAAGATCATTTTATGATGGGGTCTCACTGCCAAAGACGTTTCTGTAAATTCAGTCTTCATTCATCCTTCACATTAGTCTCTCCTGATTGAGATACAGTTGATAACCAACGATGCACATTGGCACACTCTGTGAATATGCTTCTGGACTGCAAATCCATAGATCTGTAAACTGCAAACCATCTGTTAATCTCTAAATCTGCCATTAGCCAATATTATCAATAGGCAAGACTTGTTTCAAGCCAATAGGATCTCTTTATTGGCATGATGAAGATGCTGATGAAGACGCTTTACGTCTTATAATATGTCAGTGATTGATTTAATGTCGATGTCAGCCACATTTTCTATGGGATATGATGTCTGCTTTCCTCCCCTGCACCCTTTTTTTTCTGGTGACATTTTCCAAAACCCGGAGTTTGTTTACCGACAGAAAAAGCGTGGGTTTGAAAATGACTGAGTCATTGCTGTGCCCTGCTGATGAAGTGAGCAGATTGGAAATGGGAAGGTTAATGAGATTTTCACAAAGTGTCCGTCTAGCGGTTTGAACCCAGATTAAATTGACACACTCTGATTAAAATTAATTGACCTGTGAAATGAGTGTGTCCCTCAACAGTTAAGGATTGATGGATATCGCAGAGGGGTTGAGAGGGGAAAAGATAGTGGGGAAAAGACTTAGTTTGGATGGAAGCAGGAGAGATGTGGTAGGTGGCTGAGACGGCTCATATTCCTTAATAATCACTAAATAGAAGCCCAGAGGAAAAATATTTTGCTCAGAGTCATATATTCTCGACTTCTGCATCATTTTGTGATCACCTACATCTGAAATGTTTCTCCTAAAATCCCCTTAGGGTCAAGTTGGAGATCACAGAGAATCAATTCTGGACAAGGACAGAAGCTTGGAATCCTTACAGGCATTTCCTATTGTTGGGCAACTTTTCCTTAAGTACAACACTACGCTGCCTTCTAGTGCCCCAGTTGTTTAGCCGCAGGGGCGATTTACTCACACCATCAACAGAATGTCAGACCAACACATGGCCAACTTTGATTTTCAAAGCAAAATAATAGTTATTTGCTGCACTTTATGCAGGGAGTGTTGTGGAAAGGAAACTCCACTCAGAGTAAAGTGATTAACAGATGCAGACTTGTTGATCGGGACATTGGTTTTGCCATTCATTGTAGGTCCACAGTGAAGATGAACACACTAGAGAACATCAGCTTGTATAGTCTCGTTAGTTTGTGCCATTCTCCCCTGACTGTTCTTTGTTAACATTTCACAAAGCATATAATTATGAGGCTGGAAACAGATTTATTTCCTACATTCTACAGGATATGAGAAGGTCTTTGTCCGTTGTTATGTTGGCCTTATGTGAACTAAAAAAGCAGGTAACTACAAAGCCAGAGATTGGTTTGTTGTTTTCTACTACTGTTAGTAGTAAAAAGTTTATATTTGCGTATTATGTTGGTCTAATTTAGTTAAAAAGTGCAAGGCCAGAGATATATTTGTTGTATTTTTCACAAAATGTTAGAAGGAAACAGGTTTTCCAGGCTGTTTGTTGTGGACTAGCCTGAAGTCAGATTGTTAATTGTAAAAAGGCTAATTTATATTTTATTTATATTGCTGTTTCTATTAGTCCATCTTAAAATAAAATATTTTGTGTAAGGACTTTGTGCACTCATTTAAAAAAGTAATCAGGTTACATCCCAACATTGTAGACAGTATACTATACATATCCTACACATGGACAGTAACCATACATATCAGTCTAGATATACACATTCATCATTCAACTTATGGGAGGACAACATTATCTCTCCTCTAGTTATCATAACAGCCCCATGAAGGAACTGCATCATTAGATAAAAACAGCTGACCCATAGGCAAAGGCTCATTTAGTCATTGTGCTGTATTAGCTGTGAAGCTGAATTCGATGTGATTGGATCTTGTTCCAAAATGAGACATCCACCTGCTCCACCCAATCTTATAACAAATTGCGGTATTTTTTAAAGGATGCTAAGTAACTTAAATCCTCTGCTGACAACTTCTACAGACTGGATCATCTATATTTTAGAGATCCAGATAATGATTTTCCTGCAAAAAAAAATGTATATATAGCATTTTAGACTAGAACTCTTCAACATGCAATCTGTGGGAGGAGGAAACTCTCCTGTCTCTAGTAACAGCCCTATGATTTCCTCCCTGAGGTAAAACACATTTTCACACCCCGAATGGCCTCCCTGTACAAACAGTGGAGTGTAGCTCATAGTCTCGTGCATTGGGCTAATTCCCTTTCAATTTAAAGTAATGGAAACTGTAATTGGACAACCATTAAGATTATAATAAGAAAGCCACTCCAGGGATTAGGCGAAGCAGTTTACCATACCGCCGATCAACTGTTTATCGTCAAAAACCTGAAGTATTTATGATCATTACCACATTCACTGCCTGTCGCGATGAAGCGCCAACAGCAAGACTATGGCCGCTGCAAACCTTGTTGAGCGAAAGGAAATAAAAATCAATGTTCCTCGCATTTGGCAAGGCCATGCCTCACAAACATAACAAGGATCTTGATAGTAGTTACAGCAGTCCGATGAGCGGGCCTTATAGCCACAAGGCCATAACTGGTGTGTGGATAGATGGATTGCATTGCAAGGGGTATTTCATGCTTGGGAAGGCTTTAGCACATGTTTCATAATAGGATGAACTGCATCAGGATTTGTATGGGACCATTTAAGTTACATTTCTGCTATATCAACCTGTCTGTCGCTCTCCTTGGACAATCTAATCTTCTAAGTCTATTTTACTGTAAAAGATGATGGCTACTCTCCAAAAAATGGGTTTAAAGGAGCAGTTCAGCCCAAAATGAAAAAAATCAGTCATTATCTTCAATAGTTTAGGAGAAGGATGAGATGGTGTGTTAGCGGTTCATGATCCAGTTCTGTATATTGGTCAGTGAGTGTTTAACCAGGTTCAAAACAATTTTATAAAAGTGAATGAACTGATCCGCAATTGATTCAACACTGTTGGACAGACCGAAATCCTGAGTGGAGCTGTTGCCAAACCAGGCAGTGATGCTTCTTGTCAGGATGCTGTAGAGAGCACCCACACAGGAAGCATCACTGCCGCTCAGGATAGGAGGGCTCCGCAGCAAGTAGTGCGTTCAGCTGAACGCACCACTGGAACTACACTCCCCTCCCTGCAGGACCTATACATCAGGAGGTGCAGAACCAGAGCCTGTAGGATCATGAGGGATCCTCACCACCCCAACAACGGACTGTTTCAGCTGCTGTGGTCAGGTAAGCGCCTCCGCAGTCACGCAGCCAAAACAGAGAGACTGAGTTTCTTTCCCCAGGCCATCAGGACTTTGAACACTGATCTCACCAGGGCCCCCACCAAGTTCCATACGCTGCCCCTCTTATGCACTCACACACACACATACAGTAGATATACATATAGCGACTACACATATTTATATACTTTTCACATATTTTCATACATTTTTCAGATCCCTTATTTATATTCTTAATCTATTGTAAATAGTGTGCTTCTTTTTTACTGTAAATATTGTTGCCTCGTTTTATTGTAAATACTGTTATTGTTGTTGTTTTTTGCACAATCCCGTAAGCATTGCCACTTTTCACAATAAAGTTCTTGACTTGACTTGACTTGAAAGAATCAACAGTGCCAGACAGATCCAGAAGGCTTCACGCAGAAAGTTTTTTAACCAGAGAGGACCTTTTCTATGCCCCAAAATTTCAGCATCGGCATAGTGACGGGCCATGTCCATACTTTTATTTTCCTAATAGCGGCGCTTGTGTTCAGCAATCCTGGTTTTTAGTGCTCTTTTGGTCTGGCCAACACAGACTGAGGCACAAGAGCATTTAAGTGCACCTCCCTGGGTGCCAACATGCTTAGTGTAGTTTTGAAGCACTTTGTCAACTCTGTTATAAAAATGTGCCACACAAATAAAGTTTCTGATTATCATTGTTATCCCCTTGCTCTTCAGATTCAGAATGTACCTGTCTGTCTGTCCGTCTGCCTGCCTGCCTGCCTGCTAGTGTCTATTTCTACCCCTGTTCCCCATCAAACCAAAGCGTGTTTCTCTCCAGTTCTTCATGCGGTTGTTGGCCACAGACGCAGCTACACCACGGGGACAAGAAGTCGACAACAGTTGCACCGCGTAATTACGCCA
The DNA here is from genome assembly GCA_900323365.1 of Monocentris japonica. Lineage (NCBI taxonomy): Eukaryota > Metazoa > Chordata > Actinopteri > Trachichthyiformes > Monocentridae > Monocentris > Monocentris japonica. The sequence goes on along the minus strand of OOFE01037209.1, from coordinate 3,540 downwards.
TTATCCACCCCTGCGCCGGCATTACCCACCGTGCCCGACGTGTTAATATGCACATCACCTTCTTTTTTCTCTCTCTCTCTCTCTCTCGCTCGACACTGCACAAAGGGAAACGTAGCATGAAAATACAATTACCGTGCAAATAAGTCGCGAAATTGACACGGCTGTTAGCAGCCTGCGTGTTTGGCGTCAGGATGATGTGACGCATTCATGTGTTATGTTTCTCCGATGTTTCCCTTATTGCTCGGTACTGTACATGTATGGTGATGGTTGGCCAGGACTCCCCGCCAGTGAGTCAAATGGGAGGGTGGGGAAAAGAGGCGAAGCGGTTATGTGTAAACGCAGTATGTCTCCATTTCACCCCTCCTTCCCTCTTTTCCTTTCTCCCTCCCTCCCCCCTTCCCTTTCCTCCTCCATTCCTGTTCCCTTACTTCCTTTATCTTTATCTCATCTCGGCTCTCTGCTCCTCATCCATCCCTTTCCTTTCTACCTCTCTCTACTTCCATTTCTATCATCCCTCCTTCCTCCCTTCCTTCCTCTCCCAACATGTTTCAATTTCCCTTTCCTTCCTACCTCTCTCACTCATTTCTATCCATCCCTCCCTCCTCTTTTCTTTCTCTCCCTCTGTCCTTACTCCATTCCCTTTCCTTTACCTCCTTCATTTCTCTCCAGCTCTCCCCATTTGTCCTTCTCCCCCCTCTCTCCCTCCCTTCCATATTTTCCCCCTCCCTTCCTCTATTCCCTCTCCCTTTCCGTTCTTTCTCATTCTCTCTTCCCTTTTTCCTTTCTCCTCCCTCCCTCCCTCCATCTCTATCCATCCCTCCCACCCTTTCTCCCCTCTACCTTTCCTCCTTCATCTCTATCCATTCCTCCCTCCTTCCTCGTTCCTTTCCTTCCTCCCTCTCTCCTTTCCCTTACTTCCTTTGTCTCTCCCTCCCTCACTCCCTCCTTCCCAGGCCTGACTGATGGTGTACTGAGGCGAGGCAGACGGACGGTGGGTGAGGGATTGCCCTTGCCAGCCTCTGACACCGGGCCCCATTCAGGCTGGGGAAATGATCGATGTTAAATCTAATTTTAAACACCCCCGGTTTAACTCCGCCAGACAGACAGAGAGAGGGGGCCAGCGTCTGGCAACACAGCTGAGGGAACCCGATAAGACCTGCGGTTCAGGCCTACCTGTGTGTGTGCGTGTGTTGCTTGAAACAGCCTGTGGGGAGGAGCGAGCTGTCCCGTACTTAAAGGGGAGTTGGAGGGCACTACTTTGCTGACAGGAAAGAGGATTTCGGCCCACTTAATGCTAAATCCACCACGATGGCCCAATCACACCACAGAGGAACCAGTGACTGCAACTCTGCTGATATGCAGCCGCTCGGAAAGCACGGGCCATTCTCATGGATGTAATTGAAGTTTGCTTAGGGATAAGTGGTTCGGGAGAAACAGCCCGAATCCTGGACAGTCACTTAAAAGTTGCACAGCAGCTGACATTTCTCAGGTACACGAGGAGAAAAACCCAGAACTGTACTTGGTATAGTACATGATAGTTGTTGTTGAATGTGTTTGTCTCTGCATTTCTTATTTTTCAATGTATTTTATTTTATTTATTTTTTACGCATGATGGAAACAGACAATAAAGTAACTTGGTCTTACTAATGCTTTTTTATTATGAATTATTATATTATATTATATAATAATATTAACAAGTCATTCAGTCCAGCTTGCAGTCTAGTAGTGCCAGAAGATAGGAAGAGACAACAGTCTGCCAATGCACTTCCAAAGAGTCGCTGTTCTAGTGGTTGATAAAGGTCACAGATTACTTAATGCCCCTTTAAAAGTGCTTTACACATGAATTTGCCCCAACTCTTTTCAGTGGCGGGGCTTTTAGAGCACAGAGACAGGAGGCCACACTGGAGCCGACTGTTCCCTATAGGCGGAAGAGCGCCAATTACAAAGACTTGCTGGACGAGTGCCGAGTGGCGTGGCGTTTGCCCGTCGAGTGGGTTGTCAAGGGCTTGCAGGCAAGTCTCTCTGCAGGGTTCACGGTCTCCTGGGAAGTGCAGGTGCGTTCATGCATAGGGGCCATCAACCATCACCAGAGAGGCTGGAGAGAGGAGGGGACAGACAAAAGTCCTTGGGATCTAGTTGTTCTGAAATATAGAGAGGAGCCAGACCATGAAGGGCTTCGTACACAAACAGCAGGGTTTTGAAATCAACTCTGTAGCGAATGCAGTGCAGAGAGGCCAAGACTGGTGTGATAAGATCCTTTTTCTTGGTTCTGGGTATCTGATGCTGAAGACACCAAAGCTGCTTGCTACCCAGCTCATGTTTACTGCCAAACATACTTGGTTGGCAGGTTGGTTAGGAGGGTTTTTTTGTTCTTGAAGGCTGGTACTGATAATTTTGGACGATATTTTGTGCCAACATTCAATGTCTTTAAGTTTGACCATTTTCCAAATATTCAGTGTTTCCCCCAGGATTCTATTCTTGAAGATGAAATAGCATTTAAACCCTCTACTGAAATCCAGGATGGTGATAATCCTGACATATTCACACATACTTGCTTACTTAATCCTCTTTATCACTAATGGGACATATTCTCACATACTTGTGTGGAATCCAATTAAAATGTCTAATGTTTCAAGGCTTTCCATCGACTACCAGTGAAGTATTGATCGGTTCTACAATAAATATGTAATCAAACAAACTGCATTATATCCATGGTCGATAGATAGATAGATACTTTATTGAGCCCCGGGGGGGAATTCTGGATATCAGAGGTGGATGACACTGACTGATATCTATCTGATATCTGATATCTATACTAATATAACTGGTTGCCAATTCTATTCCTGTTACAAACAATGCCCAATAATACACAAGTGCCCCTGAGCAAGAGCACCTGACCTACTCCAATATTGAAAACTAGCTAACCATAGCTAAAATGCTTTGAGACAGTTGTGACTGTTTTAATCTATACATATCTTTTGTGGCAAATGGAGTCTGTTGGCTACAGTACAGCACAGGACACAGAAGCAGGCGCTGTGTCCATAGATCTACACAATATGGCCAAAAGTCAGTGGACACCCCTACTGATTATTGAGTTCAGGTGTTTCAGCCACATCCATTGCTAACAGGTGCATAAAATCCAGTACATAGCCATGAAATCTCCACAGACAAACATTTAGAAGTTAGAATGGGTGGTAAAGAGCTCAGTGACTTTAAACGTGGCACTGTCATAGGATGCCACCTTTGCCACAAGTCAGTTTGTGAAATTTCTGCCCTACTAGATGTGCCCCGGTCAACTGTAAGTGCTATTATTGTGAAGCACCTAGGAGCAACAACAGCTCAACCACGAAGCGGTAGACCACGCAATCTCACAGAGCGGGGCCAACGAGTGCTGAAGCGCGTAGTGTGTAAAAATTACCAATCATCTGGAGCAGTGGAAACGTGTTCTTTGGAGTGATGAATCACGCTTCACTATCTGGCAGTCTGATGGACAACTCTGGGTTTGGCAGATGCCAGGAGAACGCTACCTACCGGAATGCA
>OOFE01037206.1:0-13492 GCA_900323365.1 Monocentris japonica | reverse complement strand
AGCAGAAATTGCTGAAAAAGTTAATGGTGGCTATGATAGAAAGGTGTCAGAACACACAGTGCATCGCAGCTTGCTGCATATGGGGCTGCGTAGCTGCAGACCAGTCAGAGTGCCCATGCTGACCCCTGTCCACTGCCAAAAGCATCTGCAATGGGCATGTGAGCGTCAGAACTGGATCATGGAGCAATGGAAGAAGGTGGCCTGGTCTCATGAATCACATTTTCTTTCACATCATGTGGACAACTGGGTGTGTGTGTGTCGTATACCTGGGAAAGAGATCGCACCAGGATGCACTATGGGAAGACGGCAAGCCGACGGAGGCAGTGTGATGCTCTGGGCAATGTTCTGCTGGGAAACCTTGGGTCCTGGCATTCATGTGGATGTACTTTGACACGTACCACCCTACCTAAACATTGTTGCAGACCAAGTACACCCCTTCATGGCAACGGTATTCCCTGATGGCAGTGGCCTCTTTCAACAGGATAATGCACCCTGCCACACTGCAAAAATTGTTCAGGAATGGTTTGAGGAACATGACAAAGAGTACAAGGTGTTGACTTGGCCTCCAAATTCCCCAGATCTCAATCTGATCGAGCATCTGTGGGATGTGCTGGAAGAACAAATCCGATCCATGGAGGCCTCACCTCGCAACTTACAGGACTTAAAGGATCTGCTGCTAATGTCTTGGTGCCAGATATCACAGGACACCTTCAGAGGTCTTGTGGAGTCCATGTCTCGACTGGTCAGAGCTGTTTTGGCAAGACGAGGGGGACCTACACAATATTAGGCAGGTGGTTTTCATGTTATGGCTGATCGGTGTATGTCTGCTGTAGAATTGTACAAGTCATAAAACATCTTTCTCTAATCTCATGGTCTCATGCATGAAGGCGTATTCGGGAGAGTTAAATGATACTTATTTAAGATCATTTGGAGATCTCTTGTTTTGATCAGCGTGAGATCAACATGAGCTTTTATGTGATCATTTCTCCTGAGTTGAATTCAAGAAATTGGAGAAAATGCTTTTAGTCCCATTTCAATGTTAGGAAGCGCTCACTTGTGTCTAGGAGAAATAAAAGGTATAAATATGAGATCTCTTCTTGAATTTTGCTTTCTTAAGGGTTTTCCACAGGGAAATTTGTATTACGTTTGTAAAGTCTGTGTAATTTTTACCAGTCTCCTACAGAAAACTTATCAGAAGACCACATATCATTGAAATGACTTACCATTTAAATGCTAATCATGTACTATCATTCAACACAGTCTACGCTAAAGTGTTCGCAAGGAGAACCACAGCCAATGAAGCACTGGGTATGTATGGATAATTTTAGTATGCTCTCATCAATGGGACAATCTCCCAAAACTTGGTGTATTCCTTTAAGCAGGATATATATTAGTAGGTTAAAAAAGATTGTGATTGTGTTATGAGATTGTAGCACTTACTGGACTGCGCTGTCCTGGCCTCGATCGGCTGAGTAAAAACTCCTAAACCCATCTCTGATCGTGCTGCCAGGGAGAACATGTAGAGTGTATCTGGCTTCAGGCCATCTACAGCATACGATCCTGCTGGGTTGAAAGTGGCGTGATGCTGTGGAGACATAAAAAACATGGGCTCAATCATATACTGCACAGTACACAAACTGTCCAGCAGCTACATTTGACATATTTTACATTGTAGGCATTTAGGTGGCACTGACAAATTGTTGCTGCTGATTTTCATCATCTATATCTATTGATCCAGGGAGAGAGTTTCCTATCAGTTGGTGATGTCATTTAAGCCCATCCCCCTTTCCTGATTCACTTTTTAAAATCATATTTATTGATCCCTAAGTTGCATTGACATGAGTGATGGCTTGTCAGACTTAGAGCAGTTTTGTGTTTATTAGATGTAATTTATGTCCCTGCCCTTTTCCTAATATGACTGGAGCCAGATGCATTGTTTTAAGTATCTAAATTAATAGTGTCCTCTATGCGTTATTGTCACCACTGCTAGTGCTTTAACTTTGCAAAATATTTTTAATCATCAATTAAATTATTTTCGAAAATTATGCAATCCTGTGAGAAATATCAGTTGACTAAAAAATTGTATTCATATTTGATAAATGATGAAACAGTTCTTGTTAGTGGACTCAGACTTTTGGACTTTTGGTGAGGAAATAAAAAAAACCCATCAAAAATATGAAATATATTGCAGATTGCAGCGTTGCACAAACGAAGGTCATTCCAGTTATACACAGCAAAGCAACCACATCTAAAGCGTAATGTTTTTTTTGCATTTTTTCGGTATTTTACCTTGTCCCCGGCATTGTTGGCTTCCCAGTACTGCAGCTCAAACTTGATGATGGGGTCCTGGACGGGCCAAAGCCATGACAGCATGATGCGCGAGTCCAACTCTGCCTCTGCCTCGAAACCAGATGGCTGAGCTGGCACTATAGGAGAGGAGAAGAAAACAGAAGCAGAAAAAGAGATGAAGAGGGTGAAAGACAGGGATAGACTTAGAGACAGAGAAGGGAGGCATTTAGAAAGAGGCGGTATTCAGTGGTGGATACAGAGAGTGAGAGAGAAGGAGGAAACAGAGCCAGACATACAGAAAGGGATAAATAAAGACACATAGACAGAGAAAGGGGGTATTAGGTGAAATGCTGCAACACTCATCAGCATTCAGAATAGCCACCAAACCGGCATGCTGTGAGAGACAGCAAGACAAGCAGCCCTTTCAGATCTATTCCACTGTGAAAATTATAGTACTGAAGTCAGATTTCACATATATCAGTCATCAAAACTAGGTTGATTCCCTTTTAAAAGTTCAGAAAAACAAGAGGACGTATATTGTACATGAAGCATTTGAAAAAAGTAATTATCCTCATATGCTGTACATTAAAGCCGCACTAGCCAATTTTGCATGATAGGCAGCCACAAGTGGCAGCAAGAGGTAACTGTTGTATGAATGTTACATTACCCAGAAATCCTGTAAAGCAACGTCTAAATGTCTTCTTCTTAGTGTCTGGTAGGGGTGGAGGCGGTGAAGAGGTTCAGCAAGTGATAGAGCTTTTATTTTTGGGCACTAGCCAGCTAGGCTAGTAGATTGAATATTTTACTAGCCCAGCTAAAACTTCACTAGCCCAGTTTTATTTTATTATTATGTTCATATTTTCAATTGTTCTGAGCGGGCGAGTTTTATTTCCATCTGGATTATTACATAAAACCTTTGTACAGGCATTGCTTAATGGTACAATCTGCGATTTGTGCTGGAGTGCTCCCTCTTGTGGGCGTACAGAGAATTACAATATATGCCCCAGAATGTAAATAGTTTTTTCGTACTTTTATCGGAGTTCGGATCGAAGTTTACCAATTGCACGCAGCACGGACAGATCCAGAGCAGCGCAGCGTTATTTAAGATAGGATGAGGTGAAACTACTGAACTCTGTGGGGAAATTAGGTCATTGCAGCAGCAAACATAATAGGATTCAAAAGGATAAATGAAACAGAACATCAGCGCACAATTAGAATTAAAAATAAAGCAATAAAAGCAATAAACTGGACTATGAACAATTGTGGGGTTATATATACATATGGTGCTGACAAAACACATTACGTAGACTATGGGTGTCAAGCCATGTGCCATGGAGGGCCGAGAGTATGCAGGTTTTCGTTCCAACCGAACAATACACCAGGTGATTTGACTGGTTATCACACCCTCAACTAGAGAGGAGGGACTAATCAGTGAAATCACCTGGTGTAGTCTTTGGTTGGAATGAAAACCTGCATACACTCGGCCCTCCATGGCACATGGTTCGACACCCCTGACGTAGACTGTCAAAATGGGAAGGATATAAAAGAAATGTATTACTAAAATGTATGTTCTGCTCTCAAGAAGAACAAACTATTATAATGAATAAACATAAACATAACACATAAACATGATAAACATGATAAGAGCTTAAAGTAGCAGGATTGCTGGAGGAAAATTGCAGATAGAGTAAATAGTGTGAGTAAGGCTGCCCCTCACTGCCCCTTCAGTAAGGCAAAGTGAGCATACTTTTTTCTTTATTCCCCTTCTACAACATGCCTTATATTAAGTACAGGCAGGTGCTCTCTGCTCCTCTCACCAATTGAATACACGACAGGCTAATGCTTTAGATTGCAGGTCCATTTTTCTGTAGTTTCAAAGAAGTCAGACAGTAACAGGATGTAACAAAATTTGACCCAGCTGGCTCTCCAGCTACCAATACATCTACCATGAAACTGTCCCTGAATGCAAATGCATGTTGCATTTGGTTATATCTTGATAAACTATTGCTAATAGAGAGTAAACCAGTGTCGAGCCTCTTGGCAGTTTGTATTTAAGTTTGCCATTAAGTTTCCAGCACCTTTCATTGTGTCCCACTCAAAAAGGGCTTCCAAAACACAAACCACCATCAAATAAAAATATGAGTTTGTCCTGTGTGTACCCCAATGCAAACATCTGGGCATCAATCTGGATTACACTTCTCTCTAATTGCACCATAATCATGGAAGTATAATTTAAAAGTGCTACATATAGCATTTTAAACATCAAATTATCGCCTTGGTGTAATTACCGTAAACAAATGAGACCACGGCGGAGGCCATTGGTAGCCTCTATCTCACACCAGTGGTATTGTTATTATTGTGCTAGTGCTTCTCAAAATGAAGACCACATTTCCCATAAACCCTGTTGCTTCCTGTCTTCCTGACTTATTGATAAAAAATGTAAAATGCAATTGTAGCACCTTGCAATTGCAGCACCTTGAAAGGGGGTCATGATTTGAGAAGACACAATCGCCATTTTCTTACCTCCCTGCTGTGTCTTGACCTGCAGTACATCAGAAGGAGGCCCGTCGCCAACAGAAGTGAAACCCAGCACCCTCAGGCTGTAGGTGATATCTGTGGTCAGGCCTGAGATGGTGGTGAGCCGGCTGTCATCCGTGTTGTGCTTCTGCCAGGCACTGAGCGGGGCGTCGTGGTCAGAGCTGTAGTAGACCCGGTAGCCCCGGATCTGCCCGTTGGGTTCCTCTGGAGGCTCCCACTGGACCAGCATGGTGCTGGAGCTCAGCATGCGGGCCTGGACATACAGGGGAGGCGACGAGGGTGCTTGCTCGCTGGTACGGGTGTCCACGATGCCACTGGGCGGTCCGCGGCCGATGTTGTTCACGGCCATGACGCGGAACTCGTACTCAGAGAAGGGACTGAGGCCGCCGATGCTGTATCGGGTGGTGGCTACTCCGTCTACTTCCTGGAAGCCGTTCTCAGACAGCTTGGCGCGGTACTGGATCACATAGTAGGACACCGGCTCCGGGTTGCCGGAGTCCCAGGTCAGGGTGACACTGGTGGCGGTGGTTTCGGTCACAATGAGGGAAGTGGGTGGCTTGGGCAGGGCTGTGACAGAGCAGAGACATGCAAGACAGTCATTCTCTTCTATCAGTCCATCACTATTCAGGAGCCTGTCTCTTCATCTGCACCGGGGCAGCAGGCTAGGCATGCGTGGTTGTGTTGCCAGGCGGATAGCTGGATGTGCTTTTGTGCAAATTTCATCTATCTCACTGCTGCTGGTCAAATCTAAAATTATAGCTATTCGATGCAGGAACAAACCAAACATCGCTGCTCTGATGTTTTCAAAGAAAGAAGAAAACAATAGATTTTTGTGTAGATTCCAGATTCCATGAGGCCCAATAAGGCATTGATTTTCTGACACAAATATATTGTTTATGTTTTCAGCTTGAAATCTACACATCCTCCCCACTCACACCCATATTTTATCCACCCTCCATTCTCTCACTCTAGGGAGAAAGCCATTCTCAATCCATGTCCAGTATTCTCCCTCCACTGTTATACACTGTTGTTCCTCACCCCTCATTTCTGAACACAAAGCCTAATATGACATACCCAAAATAAAATGGTAATTGCTTTGAACCGCTTTGATAACATGCATAATTGTGGTCTCACCTGAAAGGTAAGCCCTAGTAGTTTGTTCTCCAAGTGTCAGAATTATTCTAAGTATTATGGATATATTTTATCACTGAAGCAAAGTTAGCTCAAACGCAGTGGAAATTGAACGAGGACACTTGGTAACCAAATCATGGGCTATTATGGGACTTTAAAGGTTCACAAGAGTATATATTTTTGTATTTTGGTTTCCTCGCGCATCATGCTGTCAAAAAAATTAAGGTACCATAAAACCATTATTTTACACAGGTAATATGACAGCACTGTCATTGTCTTACAAATTGTTCTGGTCATGCCAGTCATTCAAAAAGGCTGGAAGAGCAATTTCTGCCTGCTCTCCTCTACTTCTGTTTAGCTTTTAGCATTGTAAGTTAAGTTTTCAATGTAAAAGTAAAGTAAAAGTTCCAAAGTTCCAAAGCCTGAGCAAATGGCGAAGTTTGTTATGTTTTCTGCACAAAACATGCCTTTTTATGGAGCCATCATTGTTGGAATCATCGTTTCATTGGCGACAACTGTAGTCAGTCATCAGTAAACTTGCCTCCCACTGGCTGGCTGTGTATTGGGGTGAAGCTACATAAACCATGTTGACTCGTCATCAGCATCGATGGCGCTGATTGTTTATACTGAGGGACTGTTTGTCCAAAACTGTTAAGAGCATTATGGGGCTGGTCTCGAAGAAGCTCCCATAGGTAAACATTACTCACAAGCCATATTTGAGCGAGAAATGGACTACACAGCTCTTAGCTCTGAAAAATTGCAGTACACAATGGACATTCTATTGATGTTTTTCCCAGTTAGAATGTTCTGGTGACTTAAAACTATTACTAGTTTTTGTTCGTTGGTCCCATGCTGTGATTATGATACCGACATTACCGCTGACATTGGGAAAGGACAACTGATAAAAACATCTCTTAAACGATTGTACGTTTCATCGAGATTTCAGATCAATGTGTTTTTTGAATAGGACAGGTGAAAACACTAGCATTATGAGCCTTTTGGCTTTGAAATCAACATGTAGTGTGGTTTTCCTTTGCATCATGACAATGATCAAGATTTTTCTTTTTCTTAGAACTGAATGTGAAAAGCCCAGCTTATAACAAAAAATGGCAAAATGTGATGCAGAATTACTTTTGTGGCAGGTTTGGACTTTGTGCTGTCAGAGTCCAAATGGATGTGCTGAGGTAAGAAGCAGAGCGGTAGGGTGTGTGTAAAACTGCAAATGCTCGCTCACTGCCATTAGAGATGAACCATCGCAACCAGAGGCTTTTAGCTACAACCCTCTGCAGCTCCTGTTTTGACATCTGGTTTATTATCAGGCAGTGAGTCCAAAGAGCCTTCATTTCCTTACATAGGAACATCTGAATCCCAAAAGTCTCTGGCTAAATAAAGTTGCAACTTTCTCTTGGAGTTTCAAAACAAAAGCATTGCTTACTTTTGTTTTGAACAGATCGTCTGTTACTGTAAAGCTAGAACAACAGTGGTACCGTTCTTTCTGAAACAAAGAAGATCTTCAATTGAACAGTTGCTCATAAGGCATTATAAAGCATCATGACATCATTATGAGAACATTAGCACCTTATGATCATTATAATGTGATATAATGTGCTTTAATACACACAGTAAGCAAGAAGTCTAGAATGGTTTTTGGGGCATCTGAATGGCTGACAGTAGAACGTAGTCAAACCAAATCCATAATGCATTATAATACTACATTAATACTATTTATGCTCACACTAGGCTTGTGATACCTCACAAATTTCAGGCTTTATTTCATTTTATTTGTATATTTCTATTTTGTGCCTAATAATGCACCAGCCTCAATCTAAGCAAAAAGCACACAATGTACATGAAGTAATTGAAAATTGAAAATGTAAGAATCTTAACGCTATATTCTGTGGCTGCAACTGATACTGTGCAGTGGTTTCTGCTTCCAATTCCCCTGGATCCTTCCCCGTTGCTTTATAATCATGCCACCACACCTGCTAACCCTGCTAACACCCCCTGCTAACAACTTATCGTTATGGTAACTGCGCTGGTTAGCTGCTAGGCTAACAACTTATACTATATGTTGTCTATTGGAACTGCACTCATGAGGCAACACTGACAATAATGATTGTCAGTAATCAAAATGTATGAATAAATAACAGATATTTTACCTGTTCATTAAAAAAAGAAGCCACCTCTGCTGCTTCATCCGTCTGTTGCCTTGTCGGTCCTTGAGGATCTTTCCATTCAGTGAAAGCACCGCTGATATTTATTCCTGTTTTATTGTGCTGCTTATCGCTCTCCTGTTTTGCTTGGATTCTTTCCAGAGATCTAATTATTTGTATTTCTGGACAGCTGAAGGCGGAGGTGGTGAAGCCAATCCTGTGGAGCTGCTTCGGCCATGCTACACTGCACCTGCTACAATCCAAAATAGTTTGCAGATTGCAGCGTAATTCTCTTTCTTTTTTCACCTAATACATAAAACGCATCACATGGGAGAATGTTGAACACAAGATCGCTTTGTTAATGAAAAGTAAATGAATAATGCTTGATGAATGCTTGCTTGCTAGTTTACCATCAAGTTGTCCAGACGAGTCCCAGACGTGCTGAAATATTGATGATATTGATGGCACTGTCAGCGAGTATAACTGGGACTTTTTATGCATGTCTACAGTTTACTGTGGAGGCGATCCAATCAAGTGGATGGAGATCCAAGTGGTCACCCGAGGGTGGCTACTCGAGTTCAAATGGCATTGTTCTCTGGCAAAATTAATGGAAGTAAAATAGAAAACACTCCTGAGTTTTAATTTACTGCTCCAAACATGCTTGGTGTAAAGGATGTTACTTTGATCCTGTTGCTGAAGCTTTTGATTTGGACCTTGTTGGGGAATATGGCCTCCACTTCTGCTAATTACTCATTTGATCACTTGTCCAAGGACAAATTTTATGACTGGTAACTCAAAATTGTCTGATTGGCTGAAGATACCTGCTAACACCAGTGGTTCACCTATCCATAATGTTAGCTAATGTTAACGGTCATCTACTTCAAACCACCTACATCAAATTCTTATTAATTGCATTAGCAGTGGTGCTAAGGATATGAAGCAGTCGTGCTTCATAGTCAAAAGCATAGCATGCTTTGCTTAATCAAAGCATAGCATGCGTCTGCTAGCTAACAATAGCATTAGTTAGATAACACTGCTACTGGTTAAAACTAGCTGTCGGCTACAACCTACACAATTCAAGTTGGTTTGGAGATAAATATACTCATATTATGGTTCAACAGTATGGATGTACACTTTGCTGTAGTCTTTGATTTGGACCTTCTCCAGCTCTGCTCATTTGTCAACAACATCAAAGCATAGCTTTGGTTTTTGGTTTTATAAATGTAGTGTTTTTTGTTCAAAGGCCTCTGTTTCAATTTTCCCATGTGAATAAAGAAAATTCTCTCTGTCCAGACACACTCATACACACATACACAAACACAGTGAAAATGTGTTTTTGACCTTTGACGGTAATCTGGGCGGTGGTCTCAATCATGCCCAAGGATGATATGGCCACGCAGGTGTAGTTTGTTGACTGCCGGATGTTGGTGAGCTCCAGAACGTTGCGGCCTACAGGCATCTCCTCCTCCTTGGTCAGCTCCACCACGCCGCTCATCCACTTCACATAAGGCATGGGAGCGCCGACTGCCACGCAGGTCAGGTTGACGCTGCCGCCGGGCATCACCTCATGATTGGTGGGGGGAATGGAGAAACGGGGAGGCACACGACGAACTGCAGGGGGTAAAGAGAAGGGGCATGAGAAAACACCAAAGGGAAGGGAAGAATAGGGCACCATTGGACCGCTGGGCTGACTCCATGTTTAGTGGCCTGGCTCTCACTTTGCACCAGTGTTTCCCCTAGCACCGATTGGTCAGGATTTGCATAGAGGAGCAGAAACCCTGCCTCAAATTTTCATTAGTTTTGGTATCAATGGAGAGTTTTAGTGTCCCATGCTCTAAATACTGTTTCAGACAATTGAATTAATATTGGTTCCAATGAAGATATTTAAAGTCAATTTCAGTTTTTGTGTCATGCGGTTTAAATGCTGTTTTAGAGAATTTCATTAGTTCTGGTTTCAATGGATAGTTTTAGTGTCCCATGGCCTAAATGCTGCTTTCAAACAACTTCATTAGTATTGGTTTCAATGGAGAGTTTGGGTGGCCTGTGGTCTAGATGTTATTTCAGACAATTAGTATTGGTTTCGGTGGAGAGTTTTAGTGTCACGTCGTCTAAATGCTATTTCAGAGGCATTTCGGCCTCATCAATGAAAAGTCTCTCGAGGGAACACTGCTCTACAGTCTGGAACCAATGCATTGGTTAGAGTTGCTCTCTCAAAGCCCACCATATTTTAGATATGGCACTCTGAATACTGGACACTATGCCAGCTCCTCTCTACTAGATGTAACAGTCAATTAGGTTTGCACATCTTTCAGCATTTTTTAACCGTCAAATTAGGCCACACCATGTTCGCTTGGAAAATGAGTAAAATGTGAGAGGCTGTGCCCAAGGCATGTAGCTGGATTTCTCCGGAGTGTCCGGGATTTCCTGCCGGGCTGTCGGGATTAAAATGCACCTGGAGTCTACTGTGCTGCTAGTTGGAAGCTTTTCCATCACATCCCAAGGCTATACCGAGTGTGCTGAAGAGAATACCGAAGGCTTCTCCCCCCCATTGTTAGTCCTTGTCCTTCGAAAATCTCCCTAAGTTCTGGGATATGTTCCTCATCGTATTACATTTGAATTAGTGCAATGCTACTCTGCATGCATTAAATATGTAGACAGCTCTGTTGCATAACTTAAGTGCACACCCTGTGAATTAACTGAGCATGGTCACGAAATATGACTCACAAAGTGTACTTTTAAGCTTCGGGCTGAAGTACGGGTGTGTGGAGCTTACATTGTGGCTTTTCAGAGGGTTTTGTCTTACTTTACAGAGAGGGAGTAGCGAGGTTACAAACTGTGCCTAACTGGGAGAGATTGGAAGATTTATGACAGCTCTAGAAGCTCAAAGAATGACATGAATAACGTGTTTGCTTTGCTGTACTTTTCAGTGTTTCTATCAACTCAAAGAAGCAGATGCAATTTAGGGAGAGGAATTATACACCGATGGAGTGACTGAGTTCTCTTACTTTACCGCAGAACTGGAAAGTTGTGCTGTGCATATGTTTAGTTGAACAACGATTGACATCATTCACCACGTTTTGCAGTGCATGCGTGGGCTAAGTGCTCCCGTGGCGGAGAGAATGCGGTCTTAGCTGTGCTAGGCTCGGCACATACAAGAACTGTATTGTCTACTGGCATGGGAAGCAGCAGGCTCTGATATGCAGATGGCTGGCATTAAGACAGATTCCCACGGAGACCGGAGTGCCTGGGAACATGACGTGGAGGAGGAGAGGAGACAGAGGGATGGAAGAGGGAGAGGAAGGAAGAAGATGCAGAGGAGGAGGAGGAGGAGGAGGAAGAGGAAGATGAGGAAGGGGGGAAGTGCTGGGTCAGGCTCGGTGGAAAACTTGTTTTCCCTGGTTTGGTGGATCTCTTCTGCTGAAGGGTCTATTTGAGGTTTTGTCTAAAGGTGCAATGAGTAAGATTTTTTACTGCCCCATAGCACAAAATGACCATAATATATCTGCAAGAGGGTTGATAGGGTTGCTGATCAATACCAATGATGTAATGATTACCTGACCAGTTGCTGAAGTTTCTGGCTTTCAAAACTCACTTTCTGGCCCATAAAAAACTTCCCACCCATTGGAATTTCAAGACACTCCCAATCCCACAATCCCCCAAAATAGAGGTTGATAAAAATTATAGATTACTAACTGCCCCTTTAAAGACGTTCACTTTGAATTATTTTGTTGTAGAAAAATGTTTAGATTTCATCTATCTAACACATATTCATCTGCTAGTCAGCAAATGATAAAAAAGAACAGCCACGATATAATTTGAAAGTACCTCCTTCACGTCACTGGATGGACTATTTAAATGCAATGAGTGCAACTCATAAAACACCGAGAGTATTTTTTTATTTTGAGGGGGAAATGAAGGGCTGGCTATGTGAGGTCAGGGTGGCCTTAAATAGGAAAAAATTTAAAAGTCTAGTTAAAAACAGGGGATGGCTCCTGCCAACCTCAGATGTTATAACAGTATCTATGAGACAATAACTGAATGGAGGTGGTAAATTTTCAGCGAGTGCACAGCAAAAGCCAAGCCTTGACATTTCATTTCCCAATTGATCTTTCCAACACACACAGATGGCCTGCAGAACCGCCATTAAGGCGGCCAGTGGCAAACTCTTCCCTCCCACACTTCCTTGTATCTCTTAATCATTTCAAAGAAAAACACTGACACGGACTGGAGTTACAGCTATAAATAAACACTAATTATCTTGTCTATGTGCCCAGGAAAATGAATTATACCAAAATTGCTTCAAAAATTTGGGTCCAGAAAGGGGGGAGGAAGTGACAGAGATCTGTGTATGTTGGAGCCAGTAATATTCACATCACAGGTGTTAAAAAACTGTTTGACATCATAACGTTGAAATTACCTTAGGTTAGTTCCTTACAACAGTAAAATGGTGTAGGTAGGGCAATAAAATCAGATCCAAAAGCCCCAGGCTGGTCAGCAGTTACATCAATGCTGTATCGCCACACTACCAAAATTGAAAATTGGATTGAAGCTTTCTTTTCCCCCAAAACATTTCAGTTTTTAAGTGGCTTGAATGTGGTAAGGAAGGTTATCTAAAGCACCTGGATCCACAGAAGAAAACAGCATGAGTGTATATAAAATACTCCCTCATAAAATGATACCTTCCTTCCGCGGTCTAGTATGTGTTATGCTGAAATCATCATTCTGTCCTGCCTGTTAAGTAAAGCTATTTTCTTGGATAAAATAGACATAGACAGTGTTTTTTTTTATATATGTGGCTATTTTTTTCCCCCAGAGGTCTAGGGGGTTTTCATTTTTATGCAATTCAATTCAAGTCAGGTAACACTCAGATATGAGTTTGTTGGTCGTTTAACTGAACAAAGTAATGGGCTGACAAAGGGTCAGCTAAAGGAAAATAACAATGGCCTCTGCTTATGAGGCTGCATGGTGTCAACATGCTGACCAGCGCTGAAGGGAATCGCTACATTACCATATTAGTTGATTAGAAACCATGAAGTTACCCATGGACATGGAGGATGGGCACAATGTGATGACAGTAGTTTATTGAGTCAGAATTACATGTTATCATTGCTAGTATTCGTATGGACAATGGCCCTGATGGGTGGATGGCTGAGGTGCTGACACCAGGAGCGACATTGGATTTGTCGCCGAATTGCCACGATGCCATTTAGGAGCAACAGAAGCATATTAGGAGCAGTTGACAGTTAGAATGCAGACACATTCTTATCTTCATTGGCATGCCAGAAAAGAGGCGAGAGGAGGGGAGAAGGACGGAAGGAAAGCAAGAGATTTGGGAAGCCGAGTCCTGATAAAGAAAAAGCTGGATAGTTGCAGGAGAAGTA
>OOFE01037203.1:9672-21064 GCA_900323365.1 Monocentris japonica | reverse complement strand
AACTGCTAGCTCCCCTGAGCCTGGTACCAGCGAGCTGATGGGCAGTGCCACAGATGCTCTCAAGTCAGTGGTTGCCAAGTTTAAGAGTGAGAACAATGGCCTGATGCCTGAAAATGGAGAGGAGGAGGAGGAAGGAGGAGGAGGAGGAGGAGGAGGAGGAGGGTGCAAGCAAGTTTAAGACTGCAGTGTGCTGTACAGTGTGATTTGTCAAGAGTTGAAGTGACAGTCAGGAAGGTATTGCTTCTCCCAAACAAGACTCTAATGAGGAGAGGTGGGATTGTTACATATACGCACACGCACACACGCACATGCACACACACACGCACGCACACACGCACACACACACACACATTCCATGAGTCATGAGTGATTGTCAAAGCAGAGATCTTTTGCTGCAAGCCAATTCATCATTCAGAGTTTTGAAATAGACTAAATTGCCTTTCCTATCAGGCAGTAATTATCAGCAGAGCGATGGAATTGAAATGGCTTCAATAATGAAAACATACAAGCGTAGCTCCGTTAATTAAACTTGTCACATCAAAGCGTCTGAGCACTTTTTGTCCTGTTCTTTCACTGTGTAACTGTGACTCTTTCTGCGTCCCCCGACAGATCCAAACCCCCTGATGTTTGCTCAACCTGATGACCAAGCGATGTGGCCCTGATCTCTATTACTCTGGCACAGCTTTTTATTAAGCAAGGCAAGTTTATGCTCTTTTATTCTTCCCCAATTGTCTGGTCTTTACGGGCATTTCGGTCACCAAAGTCATAATGGAAATAGTAATATAAAACGCATCGGTTTTATATCACAACCTCACCTAAGTCATAGTCACATACTTCCCTTCACTAACAGCTATCCAGTACATCCCATGCATGTAGCATAGTCAGAAGTAACAAATGACAGCATGAAAAATGCGGCTAATACATTGAGACCACAGATAATCAGGACTCTGTGGTCTCTATAAAGGGGCTAATCGAACAGCATTCCGCTTGTGACAATAACTATATGATGCACATTTTTCTTTCTCTCATACTTAATCATCGCTGATAAGACTAGATTCACAGAGTGACCCACAACTGTTGTTGTTGCATAAAAGAGATACAGTCTCAAAAGTTTCAGCATGGAGCCTTGTTTATAGAAGTGGTGTTGGTGCTTGGCTATAACAGAGACATTGACTTGGGAGATAGAAATGAAAGTTACAGAAACAAAGTGTGGTTGTGTTGATATTGGGAAAGCACTGTCTCCTAATGACATAATGACTTTATCAAAGTCATTTTATTTCATAGTCTTTATTCTGTTATTTTGTTTGTCAGATGTCAACTACAACGGAAAATGGTATGGGAGGGCCTTGGACCTCGAGCAGAGAGAAAACGTACAAGAAGGTAAAAGTATATACAAGTTCCTCATTGTCCTCTGGCTTGGTTTTATTTGCGACTGTGAAGCTGCCTCCATAATGTTTGCTTTGGAATGCTGCTGTTTAAAGCCAAGGAGTCCAAAAGTCCTTCACATTTTAGCCCGAGTCACATGAGTCTTTATAAATGTCTACAGAACATAATGTTCTGACCCTTGCCAGGGCCGGCTGCCAGAGACTAGTCAAGTGCTCGTCACACTTGTTTTCAGGAGTAATCTTTGTGTACTTCAGACGTCATTGCTTACGGAAGCATTTCTTAAATTACACATGCAACCATTGTAAGGACGTCTACAGTGGCTACCACTGTATAGGTGGTACAAAATTGCCAGAGGTCTGTTTCAGGTGGCTACTCAGATGACAAGCATACTAGTATGTTTGTGTCCCGACCTGTAAAAGCTCTGGGTTTTATGTGCACTCTGTCACAGGGCTTGGATTAAAATGAGCTGAAAACTATACTGCACATAAGCCATGTTCTCACATCTAGGTATATTGCTTGTTTTCTCAGTTTTGATGCCTTCTAATCGGTCACAGTTTGACAAACTTGTTAAATTCTACTCCAGTCTGCAAATCCTCTTGATTCAGACTGGAATTAGAAGAAAGCCTCATACAACAGTGTTCTTATTGACAGAACTGTTTTTTTACCTTTCAGTTACTGAGGTTGAGGTTGCTCCTGCATATTTATGCCAAATGCAGTATGTGATAATAACACCATATATGATATGGTATGATATATATATGATATGGTAGCCTAATGTGTTCTGTTCTCTGTTCCCCCATCCAGACCACGTCATCAGCCCTGAAGGGGGCCATTCAGCTGGGTATCGGCTACACGGTGGGCAATCTGACCTCCAAGCCTGACAGAGATGTCCTCATGCAAGACTTCTATGTGGTGGAGAGTGTCTTTCTGCCCAGGCCAGTGCTTTCTTGTGTTTACCCACTCATTTAAATTGCATACACTATGTATTCATATTTAAGCATGAGGCTGTGAATTACATATAAACTGTGATTATGCATTTTCTGAAATATTTAGCACTCTTTCAAGAGTTATTTGTGTAGTGATAGCATACACATTCTCATAAACATAACAGGAAGACTTTTAAATAAACCCAAGATTATTGGGCATCAAGAGGCAGTGAATCAGAGAGAGCTGCTTCATAAAGACAGATTAGGTGAAGGTGGAAACTAGCTGCTCTTGCCCTGCTACAATCCCTGACTCTGCAAATGAATGGAAAGACTAAGCTTGGCCTGTCTGTCTGCTCAAATACAATCTGCTCAAATATGTCTGGGTCTTCAAACTAAAACTAAAACTATTCTGTGTTTCATCCTCAATGGAAACCACATGGCAATGGACATGAACTATAATATCCGATGCAAAGAAATGACGCTGCTACCAGAAACCGCCACCATCTGCACCATTTATCATCAATGTGAATTTGCTAGTCTAAGTCATGATGCGTGGATAAAACTATTCTAGTGGATTATCCTGCCAAGAAGCTTGAAATCAGCTTACTGTGTGCCTCTTACTGCTGGAGTACAAAATATACGTCACTCTCTGACGGCATCAGCTTAAAGAAATATTTTACGTGGCAGTACACCCAGGTGTGTGAAAGTCTGTGAAAGTTCGTCTCATACGTCCGTATGTACATAAGCATATAATTAATGATTAATGTGTGTGTGCGCCCACACCCACTAACACATTAAGTGTCAGAGACGACACTTTCTGTCAGAAGATCTCATCATTTGCTATTTACTGTATTAATGGGTTGATGTCATTATGAACAGCTCCTTATCTATTTGAAATACGACTCATATTTTGGATTTCTACAAATGGAAATCAGTCACAGTCTAGAAAAAGGACTTTACTATTTCTTATTCTGTACCGCCTACATTCATGGATCATTCCAGTCTTTAACTAAGGTTCAGAAAGAGAATGGGAGAGTCCTACCATAAAGGCTTTCTGTGGTTTATCTATCAGATGGAGCACCAGGATATGCAAAGTCTGTGTGGTTTTGCAGGCTAGTCTTGTCTCACGGTTTGACCTTTTACCACCTTGTTCCTCAGCAACAACAAAATATTACTCCTGTCTAGGTGTAGGCCTTACACTGATGAACGTTAATAACCTGCGATGGCTTGTCGAGACAGTGAAGTACAAAATGAGAAGCGAGCTTGTTACATCATCCTTAATCTGTGCCCAATGTCACGTCTTTCCACATAATGTCGAAATAAAGAGAAAGCCGTTATTGTTTTCTTCATGGACACCTTTTCACCGAGGAAAGAAAAATGAAATAAACTGATCAAGGCAACATGACTCATCAAGGAGGAAAGTAATGTCTGGCATCTGATGTAACCGACTCCCTCTCTTTCTCTCTGTTTTCTTTAGCTGTTCTATAATGTTCTGTAATAGCGCATAAACACAACCCCTCTCTTTCTTTCACTAGACAAAAGAGAGTACACTGACAGCATGGCTGAGCGACAGAGCTCTCAGATGCTTCTCTTATCTGTCACCACCTCTCTCCCTCTCTTCCATCCCCTCTTGATCTTCCTCTCCAGGAGTTTATTCAGTGTAGTTTGTCCTGTCAGTGTAGTTCTGGATGACTGGAAATCTCAGAGCGCTTTGTGACTCCCACGCCTACACAACATGCTGTTTCTCTCACAACAAATATGCATCCTCATGCAGGCAGGCAGACAGACAGAGACACACACACACCCACCCACACACACACACACACACACACACACACACATACACACATACACACATACAGAGTAGATTGAATGAAACATTTACAGGTGATGTGTGTTTCTAAATGGTTCCCATGTGAAGCCTATTTTACCTTTATGGACTACAGAGCTGTGCAGCTGTAGATACTCTCTCTTGCCCACACACACACACGCACACACACACACACACACACACACACACACTTAACAGAGCAGTCACATTTCATTCAGGAGTAATCACAGGTATAGTGTTCCACAGCAGGGCCAGACTGTTGCCTGTATCCCATTTCTGAACACAGCACCAGTACATAACAACACTGTAGCCTCCTTTCCCAGAAAACAATCCAAAACCTCAAAATATTAACTAGATTTCCAGGTGCCCTGGAAAACAAAAACCTTCATTAACCCACTTTTGAAAGATTTAGAATGAATGAGATTCATTCAAATGTGATGTTTGATGAAAGACTTAAAAGCTGACTCACTCCTAACCGTATCAGACGTTCTTACTGCTGTGCCGTGATGTCTGGGTAGGACGCAGGTTGGTTACGAAACAGGGTCAGTCTGAGTGAGAACTGTGCCAGTCTGAGAATGTCAGGTCTCACGGGACATTCAACCCAACAAAAATGTGGGTTATTGTTTTTTTTTCTTTTTGCTGTTCCCTTTTTCTCTCCCAGAGCGATAGTGTCATGTGTTGCAGTAGTGCTGTTTGGTATTGTTTAGACCCCGTAATCAGAGCCATCTTCTGTCTGCAGGCCTGGAACTCAATACAGGCCAGTTTGTTACTACAATACCGATTAATCTGGGTTCCCATAGATGACTTTACTAAAGTCTGTTCACCCAGAGGTGGGTCACATTACTGATACGCTTAAAGTGAATAGCCTAGAAGCTCAGGCACGAGTATTAGGTGTTAGGGTTCAGTTTTTCCCCCGGTGTGGTCTGTATGTGATCTTTGCTTGGAGAACGCCTGTCAGTGTTCATGAAATCTTATTTTTCACCTATATAGTATTAAAGGTTTTCTCTACACTCCCTCGTGTGCTGGAATACTGTGTCTAATGTACCATTCTGTGTTTTTGTTTTCGTCCGCGCTTGGTTCTTGATCACCAACATCAGTGAGGGGAGCAACTTGACACCAGCACATCACTACCCAGACTTCCGCTTCAAGACCTACGCCCCGCTGGCGTTCCGCTACTTCAGGGACCTGTTCGGGATCAAACCAGATGACTACCTGGTAAGACCGAGCCCTGTCGGGTCCAGTTGAGACCTGACAAGGTGCCACTAGCCCATCAACAGTCATGGTCCTTACCTGCACCTGGACACCCACTCAGTCTCAATCATTGGGTATGTTAACATGCACGCTAATCGACCGATCTTAATCTGTTTTAGGCAATGCTCATATTAACACCTTAGTAGAGTAAGTCTGAGTACACTAGCCTGACTATCCATGTAATTTCAGGTTATTGGGGGAAATCGTGTCATTGTCAATGCTTTAATTGAACTATGACCTTAATCTGGTTCTTCAAAGTAACCTGAGTATTGTGTGCATGTAAACATACCCAGTGCGATGGAGGAAGCAGCCTATTTCCTCCCATTCATGTAACCCTTTATTTAGCCAAGCAGGTCAATTAAGAACGCACTCTTTTAAATGAGTTGTAATAATATGTCAGAAATAGAAAAGTGTTCATTTCACCCATGAAGAGGTAATAGCCTGAGATGCTGATTGTCTTCCTCATGAACCATTTCCCACCATATGGCCTCTCATATCCCAACTCAGTGCTTACTTAATTGTGAAGGAATTCAATCATGGTTTTTATGGAGCAGCGGGACTGGTAATGTCACACCCCAGCTGTGAAGGGGAGAGAGGGGGTGGGAGGATGAAAAGAAGGCCGAACATTGGAGAGGTGAAGGCATTGGAGGTAATAATTGAGCTAACTGTGCATTTCCTCATTACGAGGGCTTTAATTGGCTCCCATGCTGAATGAAATCAGCAGATGATTCCCTGATTTCCCAGCAGAGAGAGAGACAGAGAGAGAAAGAGAGAGAGACAGCACTGTGTTTGAAGGGATCCTCATTCTCTCAGACCCTGTTGTGTGATTGTGTACGAAGACTTTGAGTACAGAGCCACTTTTGGTGATTTGTTTGTTTTTGCGCGTTTCTGTCTCTGTCTGGGAATATTCTTTTCTTTTTTGAAGATCTTTGGGCATTTTGCCTGTTTTGAACAGTTAACAGGAGAGACTGGAGAGAGACAGGAAAGACTGGGAGAGAGAGGAGGGAAGACCTGGACCAGATTTGAATCTGGACCTGATTTAACTCCACTCAGGATGTTCAAAGAACACTATCAGAGCAAACTGCATTCATATCACCCTGCTGTTGCTAACACGTGTACATAGAAAGATCATAGAGATTCATAGGCTGTCTTTTTGTTTGTAGAACTATATTACTGTTTCATTCAACACATGTAGTATACGAGTACACAAGTAAACCTCACCATCATACTCATACTGATCCAATGCTTAGGCTTCTTGCTTGGAACAAAAATTTGATTTTGTCTCATCGTGGTATGGCTTCATCATGTTGTCGTCATCTGTCTTCAAGGCTTTCAAAATCCCGCCAGCTGCATTTTTGTTTTGAATGCCAAATTAGGTTCTGGATATCGGAAAGACAAAAGGTTTACAAGAGAGACAGAGATAAAATGTAACTTCAAGGCAGTAGAGGGGGGGTGACATAAGACACAGGAGCTTAGAGGATGTACTCTTGATTGGTGTCCTTGAGGTGATTGTGAATTCATTCAGGCAGAGGCCACAGCAGAGTCTCATTAAAAGAGAGAATACACACACACACACACACACACACTCGCGCACTATGCCGCAGGGTTCCTGAATGCAAATGCAAATAAACTGCGGATGTGTTTGTGCTGGCAGCTCAACGTGACTGCAGACGGCCATCAGGCAGAGTCTCTGGGGGAGTGAGCAAATGTCTCCAGTCTCTCTCCTAACCTGCGCCCATGTTGCTTCCATAAGGCGCTGGGAGGTTTCCAGTGCTTGTACATGAAGGTTGTTCTGTTCTCTGTTCGTCCCTTATTCTTTTACAGTTGGGTGTGTGTGTGAACACACATACACATGGGACTGGTTTCTATAAGGCTTTGGATGTCTGTCTAGTTTATAAACACGTGTGGTGGAAAGGCCATGAATGGTTCCATGGAAGCAATGAAGGCCGTTGTGCTCGTAATTGATGAAAGCAGGTGTGTGTGTGTGTGTGTGTACGTGTCGATGAATGTCTATACACACACACACACACACACACACACACACACACACACACACACGCCTTAGTTGATCGCCTCCCTGTTGTCAATGTGAGAACAAACTTTTCATTCAGGCTTCCGTGTGCGTGTGAGTGTGTGTTGACTCAAATACTATTCTGTTATCCTCTCTCAACACAGAACAAACAACAGATGTCTGTGGTGTAGATTCTTTGTTTTTAGCAATTGGTGTTTTCATGTTGTTTTGGCATATTCATGCTGTTTGTGTGTCATACAAGTCTTCTCCTTCGTGTTTGTGTACTGTTAAAGTATTTTGTTTTATGGTTTTCCCTCAGTACTCCCTGGTTAATGAGCCTCTGATCGAGCTGTCCAACCCAGGAGCCAGCGGCTCTCTCTTCTACTTAACCAGTGATGATGAGTTCATCATTAAAACCGTCAGCCACAAAGAGGCCAAGTTTCTCCAGAGACTACTACCTGGATACTACATGGTGAGGCACACTCAAAATTATTTCAAAGTGATGAATTGGTGGTTAAAAGTGAGGGAAGGCCACACCATTTCCACTGTTAAAATATAAGAGCTCAGTCACTAGATGTTATGGCAGTATGAAAAGGATGAACCTTCTCATGAACTCGTCTGCATGGCAACATTATAGTGACACAACATTGATGCCTTGATGCACATATCAAAAAGCCTTTAGGTCATGATAACAATATATATTGATCGTATGTATAGGTGTCATGGCTATGACCATTTCATTAACTTCAGTATTTTAACAGCCCCTTCACCTCTAGTGGTACAATTGATTTTAGAAGTGGTTGCAGACTTAATGCAATGCTCAGCTTCTATAAAATGGCAATAAAACACCACTGTAATAAAAAGAAAGCATAAATGTTCCATTCATTCATTACCATTCATCAGTACACGGGAGTATTATTAATATTATTATTATTATTATTATTCTTTCACCATGCAATATAGTCGTTGATGCAATATAGTAACCATGCAATATAGTAACTGAAAATCACCACTCATACTGGTACCAGTCACGTTGCAAAGTGACTGCCTAATCCATGTCTATGACACTTGGATGCTGCTCACCATTACTTTGGCAACACAGTACAACTTGACTCATGCTCTTATCTGCGGGACCCATCCACCCAACAGAACCTGAACCAGAACCCACGTACGCTGCTGCCAAAGTTCTATGGGCTGTACTGCATCCAGTCTGGGGGCATCAACATCCGACTGGTGGTGATGAACAACGTGCTGCCGCGTTCTGTCAAGATGCACTACAAATATGACCTGAAGGGATCCACCTACAAGAGACGAGCATCCAGGAAGGAGAGGGAGAAGGCCTGTCCTACCTACAAAGACCTGGACTTCCAGGATATGCATGAAGGCCTGTACTTCGATGCAGAGACGTACAACAACCTGATGAAGACCCTACAGAGAGACTGTCGGGTAGGTGGAGGGCTGCCTCTGAAACAGCAAGGTCATGTCGGTAAATAAGCAATAAAGTGAGCATCATTTCATAAAGGAAGAAGGCAATAAAGGAAACTGTTCAACAAAAAAGGAATTTTACATTCCTTAGATGCATGATCTTTCCATTTCTTCCTGTAAGAGCCCTATCGGTATGGCCATCTCTTTGTCACGAGATGGGCAGAAACATTTTTTGTCCTGATTTATTTGTGATTTGTTTGTATCATACAATACCTGTTGCAAACATATACAAAATACCTGTTAACCTCTATCATTATACCTTTAAATGATACCACACCTACAAAAATACTGAAACTAAATATAAAACTAAACACTTGTAAAGAATAAAAACTAAAACCACCAAACATACACTGAAAGCTAACTAAACTGAAATAAAAATAAAAGTTGTAAACTATATAAAAATAAAAACCAATGAAAAATCCAGCACTATAATAACCCAGATTACATTGCCATAGGAATAAACCAAAGTGAAGGGATGTAACTGGGAAATCAGCAATCTCTCCCCTTCATTCATGTAACAGATTGTGGAAACACACTCACACATGCAACTCCACATTGTATACTAGTTCAGTACAGTGTGTGTGTATCTTAGATTGGACAAAATGTTTTGAGACAAGAATACTTTCTGTCTGTCTGTCGGTGGGGGTGCAGTGTGTTTCCACTGGGTTCAGTTTAGGCTCTTAGCTTGTAGCTCCTCACCACCACATGCTCTGTCCTGCCTTCTCTATGCTGCTGTGTTTCAGAACATGACAGCTCCCCAAACACTGAATGTGATTAAGACATGATCCTGGTAGCATGAGAGACTTAGAGCTCGGTCCAAAGATAGGCCTCCAGTCTAAGGCCTACATTCCTCTCTGTTTCAGAGGCTAGTCTAGTGGAGTTACTGTTAAACAGGAGAGACAAGCCATGCTCTAGTGATCCACCAGTGCTTTATTGCTTTACAAGATACAAAATGGACAAGGCTACACAAAACGTGTTGCCTGAATGATTTTGCATCTTGCATCACAGGTGAAGAACACGCCTCAGGGCTTTAAGAAAGGAAAAGAAACATGACATTTCTGAGCACTTTCCATTAAAGGTTATGTCACTGCTTGAATTTATTTGCTTTGACGTCATGTCTGCCAGACAGAAGGCTAGAATAACAAGAAGAATTGGTATACTGTAGTTCCTAGGCCTAAGGGATGTGTGCTTGAAAAATAAAAACTCTGAACCACTGAGCCTGTGAACAGCAGCACAATAACTTGAAAAACAGTGAAACATTCGGTAAAGATGGCATGGCCATTGTGAAACTGTACAGTAAATCTTTTAGTTTGGATCCCATGCACGCTCACATGCTTCATAGTGACATTTCTACCCCGTCCTTCTTTATAGGGACAAAGTAATTGCTGTTATGCAATGGCTCTATGGGAGGTGATAGTGTGACCTCAAGACACTGATTTAATATCTCTTTTTGCCCTCATAGTGGCTGGTTAATGATTGGGTTTAGAGTAGGTCAGTGGAGTACTTCTTACCCAAAGCCCCCTGTGTTGTAATCTTGTTTGTTCCGCTTGACATACAGCAACTGCACAACCCACGCACACACACCCACGCACACGCAGCTACCCCGAGGGCCCTCCACTCTGACATTCAATCTGGGATCCGACCTGCATGTGGCTTCGTGTGTGGATGAGTGTATCAGAGAGCAGAGAGGAGGCCCAGAGACCAGGAAGGTAGACTTCCTACCAGAGTTCCTGCCAACCTGTCAGACCTGGCAACCCTGCATGGCACCATTCAGCTAACAACTTAATGACTTCCATTGCACAAGCTTCAGCTTAATTGTTTCGAATTAAGTGTGTGGGAATACAAGAACTTTGATGGATTTATTGCCAAATTGCGATTGATGACACATGGAATGGAGTTAGTTGTAATGAACAGCGTGATGCTGTGCGTATATTTAGGGCCTGTTAGGTAACAGTCCGCCCCTTATGTATGTGCGTGTGTGTCTGTCTGTTTTCATGGTGATTCGTCTTTGGGAGACTGAACTAGCTTGCTCTTCAGTGGAGACTTGCCAGTAGAGAGGCGGATTAAAATGGCCCCGCTGTTTGAAGCCTTGAGGCCCGACTCTCTCTTCCCTCTCTCACTCAGTACCTCTCTCCTACTCTGCCAGCCTCTCGCTCTTGCAACCAGCCCTCTCCTCTCCTCTCCTCTCCTTCACTACTCTTTAGTTTATTTACTAAACTAGCTTGCTCTTCAGTGGAGAGGCAGCGATGAAGGGGGAGATTTAAATGCCCCCACTTTTTGAAGCCTTGAGGGCCCGACTCTCTCCTCCCTCTCTCACTCAGTAACTCTCTCCTACCTCCTCTCCTTGCCTCTCGCTCACTCATACTTCCCCTTTTCTCAGGAGTCTTTTCACTTTTTATTTATTTATTTATTTTTTAAAATTTTAAATCTACACATTTTAAGTCAAGTCAAACGATGGGTGTCTAATACAACCCTGGGCGTCATAATGACAGTATTGCATGT
>OOFE01037202.1:0-10400 GCA_900323365.1 Monocentris japonica | reverse complement strand
GGACATGAACATCTTCCTGTGTGTATTTGCATATACACGTGGCGACACGCGTTGATTAATACATAGACACATGCATGCAAGCACACACACACACACACACACACAGTGGGGCCCTCACAGTAGGGGCCTCAGTAATAGGCCCCCTGCCATCTGGAGACCCTGTCCAGGGGGCCGCAAACAATAGAGCCCAGAAGACATCACCGGTGTATATACGTGTGTGTGTGTGTGTATCTACCCCACCTAAACCAATGTTTTCTCGTCCCCTGCATCCACCCCGGGGCTATTAGGTATTGCTGGTCTTAGTGGGCTGATGAGCACATACATTTTGAATAATGTAAAAACTCATTTATTTGATACATCAAAGGTGGACATTGTTGTGTGCGTGTCGGTTTATAACATACACTTGATTTTGTGTGTGTGTGTGTCTGGGTGTGTGAGTGTATGTGTGTATATGTAATATGTATTGATGATAACAACTTGCTAACTCAGCAGCAGCAGTAAAACGTCCATCCATGATACTACTGAAGTGTATAGATCATTTGTTTCACCTTTCTAGTAAATCCACACTTTATTGTTCCAAGCCTCTAGGACATAAACAACATCATATTCTCATATTCTCTTCATTTCTACTGTCTTTATGGATTCATTAATGTCTGTTTTTCAGGTTTGATGTGGATCTACTGTAGTTGCAACCATGGTAGCCACTAATTGGGACCAAGTACACCCACTGTATGAGGCCAGATGTAGATTCAATCAGTTCTAGATGGAAAAACACACTGTCACTGACGTATAATACATGTGTGTGATACATGCATCAGCTAACGTTTTGCATTGTTGAAATTCACACCATCATCAGTTTATTGTCCTTTTTCTATATTTCCCAGACTAGAAGTAAACCAAGGTTATTTCAGGGAAGACAACATCATTTTTTTAATCAAATCTAATGTACATTTTTCCAACTGGAACATTCAACTCAGCAATAATGCAGCCATGCCTATTATCTGCAGTGCCGTGACATTGTCCCACGCATCTGTCTCTCTTTGTAATTTCAGAATCAAAGTGGGATCTTTTGGTGATTTTCTTAAGGTGCAGAATACTAATAACCATTTATCCTTTGTCCCTGTTCCATATATGAAAAATAATTGTCATAACGAAATCCCCCCCTTCCCCCGAGCCTTTTATGAAAATCAGATCTAGAGAGCGCCTAATTAGGCGTGATTCACGGTAAAGGAAGGGAAAGAGAGGAATGTGAATAAATTGAGACCAGGAGCAGGAGAGAAAGAAGCGACAGACTGGTGATTAATGTGAAGGCTGTGATGCACGTCAACGGGGGAGACAAATGAAAGGATGGGGAAAGAAAAAGAGACACAATCCAATATCATTTCAGCCTCAAATCTGATTTAACCCAGATATGGGGTGTACAATTATTATTATTGTCATTTTAAATTAAGCTTATTAAAAAAAAAAGCTTAAAAATCTCCATTTCTTTGGTTTCTTTTTCATTTTAGTCAACATTGTTATTGTCAGTATTGTCAGTATGAGTCTATTATCTGAGAAATCTTTTTGATGAGACAGATCATTGTAGTGATCACACATGATGCCACTGAATTCATGTAAACCACACAATGTGTTTTGCATTTTGCATTTTGTGTTTTGCTGCATCAGGACAGCACCATATAATAAATACACAGTCAAATCAATTCAGTCTGTAATCTACTCCGGTGTGCTATGCATTTAGTTTGGTCTGATTTATTGGAATCAGCTTTTGCTTTACAGGGGGCCTCCTAAAGAAAGGAGGTAGGCAAGTCTAATTAAAACGTATCAGAGTGTTAAGAGCTGCATCAGAGGACCGGCTGATTGACCGTCTGTCTGTCTGTCTGAATGAATGCCTGGCTGGCTGATTGGATTGCTGGCAAGTTTGTTGTCTTGCCACCTGACTGGCTAGCTAATGGACTGACTGGCTAGGTGGCAAGCTGTCCTGCTGGCTGACCGGCTGACTATCTAATGACTGTGAATGTCTGGATTAGGTGTGCGAGTGCAGACAGTTTGTTTGATTTCCAAAACAGGATGTGTTTGATTGGCTTTTCATTGTCCCATCTGGGCATGCTGGTATGAAGGTGCCGTGGTGTTGAATAAAGCTCACCCTATAACTGACTGGCAAGTTGGTGTATTGACTGATTGATTGACTGAGAACTGGCTGACTGGCTTGTCTGCTGACTGGCTGACTGGCTGGCTGGTTGGCTGGCTGGCTGGCTGGCTGGCTGGCTGGCTGCTTGGCTGACTGGCTGGCTGGCTGGCTGGCTGCAGCACTAATTGACGGGGTAAACACAGGAGTGCTCTCCCCCACCACTAATGGAAGTCTCGCTCTCTGTCTCTCCTGCTGTCTGATTCTGATTCACCTCATTATAAAACACAGAATGGGGGAAGGTCAAGGGAAATGGACATGTTTCACATAGGTACCTTATCAATCCTCTCCCCTCTGCATTGCATTTAGATGAGCTTTAAGCATTTTGGCTTTGCCAACAACGTGATTTCAGGTGGTTGAATTGTCTCATAAATAGTATTAACTTGTATAAATGACAGTTTCCTTGCAGGTGGTGAGAGCATTGTACCTCACAACACAGCCTCAGCTATTTCGATGCATGTTGTAATACTACGCCCTGGCTCTTCTAGCAGGTATCCTGCCAGGTTATTTCCTTGAAGAACCAGGTCCACTCACCCAGCGATGACTCAGCAACATGTAAGGTTACACCATTTCCTGTACTGTCATATGACACAAGCCTGGAATCGTTTTTCTTATCAACATAATGTATATTGTGTTATTTTGACGAAACATCCCTTTGTACTGTATATGGATATCCCACAATGCCATGTTTTTTCTGGTCAGCAGGAAACTTCAGCCGCGCGTGTTCTCCAGGAGTTAGGCTTCTCTGCCGTCAACTCCGGGGAGTGATCAGCGTTCCTTTTCTAGGTCACTGGTTATGCGACGTGCCGAGCCACTGGGAGCCACTCATATTCCTATTCTCCCTCCGCAGGAGAAGCCAGCCACGTCTCCAATTAAACTGCCATCCACCAGCTACCCATCCGCCATAGGATCTGGAGCAGTCATCTTGCATTCAGATGTCTTCCTCACGCTCTGTACCCCGAGTCCCTGAAGATGCCGGGGAGAGACAAGGAAAGATTGTTTCCTGATTGCCGGCAAGAGGAAAAAGGGGGAAGGTTTTTGAAATATTTAACGGGGAAACGGTCTCGCTGGAACAAGGAGGTTTTGTTTTGCTTTATATTTGATGTTGGTAAACTTCGGAGGTACATGGGTCTTCCATTTAAATCACAGAGATGTCGCAGTCAATGAGGATTCACTGCGACTTCACGCATGACTTTTTCAAGGCTATTATGACGTGGGAAAGATGTGGGGGAGTGTATACATGGCGTCTGCTCATGAGGGAGACAGACTATGTATGCAGCAAGCTACTGATTTATTCAATGGGAACAGAACTTTCTTACTATAAATATTTTGTAGATCATGGTATTCCTATTTAGCACCCAAACATAAATGTCAGTGTTCCTTTGGACAGTGAAATAGCTGAAAATCCTCCTACAATTCTAAAAGAATACTTCTGTGTTATCATTAATGTTATTACGCTGTTATTACAGCATTACAAGCAGCCCCCTGTACATGGTAGGGCCCACGGACAGTTGTAAAACAAAGATGTAGACCGCTAGATGGTTGCATCAGAGTTTTGTTCACCTCAGCTAACCCGAAACAGAACAGGTGTCTCTCCCACACACCATTTGGAGCGGGCAACGTTTCATCAGCCCGTTGTTATTCACTTTCAAAAGGCTTCAGATGTTTGCTCAGCTTCAAACTACACAAACTCATATAAGTATACCCAACACTATTTGACAAAGCCTGAGGAGTTTTTAATGTCTTTAGTAACCCTGCAAGTTTTCTCCTTTGAACCTACACAGCCTTTAGTTCTCACTGTATAGGGAAGCCTAGCAAACCTGGACTTTATACCCACAGCACAATGTCATTCTTCTAATTTGAACTTTCTTTGGTGCATAGACCTAACAAGACCTAACATCTTTTGGTCCCCTATTAGTGAGGCTACATTGCCGAGGCACCAGCAGTGATGATGGGCCATCAGGGGAATTCCATCCATCCATCCATCCATCTAGCCTACAGCGTGGGGGAGGCTCCTTTTACCAACAGCCTGCGAGGCAAGAGCGAGGAGTTCTCATCTAAATATTAATAATGCCACTGCATGGGTGCCACGCCTGCATAAAAAAAAAGAAAAAAAAGAAAAAACAAGAGGAGACAAGACAAGGTGGCTGGGCAGAATCTAATTAAAAGGCAGGCTAATAACTTTGCGTTTTGTTATCGCTCCAATATGATGGCCCGGCCTCCAAAAGCTCAGAACAGGCACATAAACAAGGTATAGAAATCCCCAAATGTCAGAAGCTGAATAGCCTTCTCAATAGCCCAAGCTTTCATTTCTAACCACTTATAGTAAGCATAGAATTGTATCAGCAGGCGCAGATTGGCAGAGAATGTTTTTTTTTCACGAGACACACATTATGGTAATATGAGCCTGTATTTGTCATATACTTGGAGTGTTTGTCTTTGTACTTGACAGTCTGCATGTGTGCGCGTGTGCGTGTGCCTCAGAGAGTGTGTGTGATATATGTGCAAATGCTCTGTGTGCATGTGCCTTGTGTATGTATGTAACTTTTGCACGTGGGAATGCTTGAGGGCCTGAATGTGTAGAGTTTGTCGGTGCATGACAGCACTCGTATGCATGTGTGTGTGTGTTTTTTGTGTCAGTCTTACGGAGCTGTATCTGCCGGTTGCATGCCCAGTTGTCTTAGTCTTGTTTCTGGGCCACTGATAATTCCTCCATTTGCTAACTGGAAAATAGCTAATTAAAACCCACTTCAGCTAACAGGCTGTCTGGGACAACGCTAATGTCGCTGTGTGCTAATGCCTGCTTGCCATTTCCGCTCCTATACACCCTAATCAGTGACTGTTACCCACCTCCCTGCACTGCAGATAATGATTTGGATGCAGAGGATACTGCACTGTAAGTACACACACTAATAGGGAGTCCATTGGCACAATATTCCATCATGCTATTGCCTGCTGTTTGTGCAACTCTTCACCATAATCACTGACTCAATTAATATTGTTGTAGATAAGGATTGTGATTCAGTAAACACTGCTTGGCACAATACCATACCATACTTATCGTTCAGTTTCACTCGTTTCACTCTTTTCACTTTGCTGTTATTTAAATAATACCGCTGTACAGACTCTGCTAAAGCCCACTGATGGAAAACTGCTCCGTACTGCTCAGATACTATTCACTCTGATCAATGATTGTATCCCATTTAACTCGATTAACATCAGTAATGGCACCCTGATGTGTGTAGCACAGGCAGAGTGTGGTTACATCTACAGCGATCAGTTTAAAATGGAAGTGAAGACTCCGAGGTAAAAATAAAAAAGGTATGAAGACGTCCCTATTTTTCATGTTCCATCCCAAAATTATATGAATAGTCAGTATAAACTATAGCTCAAATGAAGCTGTGAAAGAGAAGATGCTTTGAATGGCATTCATCGGGGTTACAGATAAATCTCATTTTCTTATCTTGGAATTTCCCTAATGGAAGAAATAATGGAAAATAAGGCTGAAGTTTAAAATCAATGTTGCTGTAAATTAAGGGTTTCTTTCCAATAAGTCCAATTTCAGAAAATAATGTTATCTCATGTTCATTCCTCCAAGTAAAGATAAGATAATTACATTCTCTTAAATGTTACAGCTTTTACAGATAAAGATTTTAAGATAGTCGAGGCGATTCCTCTTTTTAATTATGGATACCTCGTTTGTGGAATGAGACTTGAAATGCCGATTCCATTTACCACAGTACAGTAAGGAATTAATTGTCAACTTGTTGCTACCATATCACATGTGTATTGAAGGTGAAAATATTCTATATACAACATAGTATAACTGTGAACCTTTTGCAGAAGCAAGACATATGGTATCTCACTAATTTACTTCCAAAAGAGCTTATTTGAGGCTCCCTCTCCGCACAATCGAGCTGAATTTCACTTCGATGTAGCTCAGCAGATTGAACGTGCTCATTAAAAACCCTTCATGAACATACATGAATGCAATAGCTAGGAGAATAAATAATTTGTTTGAAAAGTCAGGTATTGTTTTTCTGGCATTTCCCTGTTATCATGCCTCGGCCCCCAGAGGCAGCGAGAGGAAATGCACAGAGCCGGCGTTGCTTTTGTTAATTAAAGCTGTCAATCAGGAATGTGACTGGAGGTTTTTTTTTTTTTTTTTGCTTTTCTCTCTCTGGATCTGTTTGGTGTCACTTTGATCAAAGCGATGATGAGAAGAGAAGCCCATTTCTTCAAGTAAACAACTGAATTGTTTCATGTCTGTTTAATGCAGACCTGTTTAATGCAAACTTTTGGCGTGTGGATTTTTAAAGTGCTCACAACTTTACTGCATTATTGTATCATCTTTTATTAATCTCTTTTCTCTCAGTAGGTTCAGCCTGTAGCACAACTTTTGGGTTCATTACTCAGTACTTGGGCGCACAAAGGAATATTGTTTTCTTTACTCAGAGATGTTTGGGAAAGTTGTCTGTGATAACCAATGATATG
Organism: Monocentris japonica; assembly: GCA_900323365.1. Taxonomy (NCBI): domain Eukaryota; kingdom Metazoa; phylum Chordata; class Actinopteri; order Trachichthyiformes; family Monocentridae; genus Monocentris; species Monocentris japonica. The sequence goes on along the minus strand of OOFE01037202.1, from coordinate 3,721 downwards.
AGACCTGTTCCATCATTAAAAGGGACGTTATTGCACACAAATGTATCTTTGATCTCACTCTGATGTACTATACAACAAATGAGGAGGAAATGAAGAAAAATCCTAAAGTATCATCCCTCAGGTCATGTTAACTTTATAGATTAATTGATATGGTTGAGGTTAAATGATTGAATTGCATGGCACCACCCCATATAAGGCCCACATTTGTATATGAACATCAGGCTTCTGCTCTTCTCTGATGCTCGGTAGAAACGTCAAAGTGCTTAGGGAAGGGGGAGAGTGAAAGAAGAAGCAAAGCGCTCAATATGAAATAAATGAACGCGCGATGAAAAACTAGAAACACGGCAAGCGTGTGTCGACTGTGCAGAGTTGAGCTGTTCAAGTGTTGAGTAAAGGGTCAATGCAGGTCAGAGAACCAGTAATGAGAGTTGATTAAGTGTTAAGAGATTCTGACAACAGAGAGACAAAGAACAAATACACAGGATAGTAGTGGGAAAATATGACTCTGATAGTAGAGAAAAGGTGGCTTGAAGTAGTCTCACTGGTGGTTTTGTGTTTGAAAGGGTGAAATCAGAGTGACTATGAGTTTATTTGAGAGAGGGGTAAAGCGCAGGGTTGTTGTCACTTCCCTTTCAATTTAAGGAGTGTGTTTTCTTAAAAATTCAAAAATCCATAATATCTGATCATGAGAAGGCTCTCATATCATATATATATATATGAGGACATCCTCGGGAACGATCGATCTTTTATTAGTGATATGAATTGCACTTGCCATTTCGATTTTGGAATTGATCGACTAGGAAGTCAATTGAGACTTAAAGAGCTGTGAAATGTGTAGACAGAGCAAGAAAGTGTTTTTTTTTTTTTTTAATGTCTGATGAACCGATGTGTTTCCAGGAGAGAGTCTGTCTGTCTCATGTTCTACAGAGACCAGAGAGTCCGTGCCTCAGAAAGCCACAGACAGCAGCTAGACATGGCTCTGTGATTAGAGAGGGAGATGAACCCAGTGTGTGTGTGTGCGTGTGTGTACTACTGTATGTAATCTCCATTCACCCATTCAGAGGTAGGTAGGCTGTGGTTAGCCTAAACACCCCTTGGATACAGAGGGACAATCACACTATGGCAGTCATAGGTAGGTGGGCACTTATTCATCCCCTTGTTCAGTCAATAAGAATAGAAAAATCCTACAGGACTGGTTTCAAAATATGATGGAAGGTCGCTGGTTTGGACGCCTTGACCGGCTGAGGAAAATATGTGTGTCCAAGTGCCCTTGAGCAAGACACTTTACCCCTACTGCTCACTAGCTAACAGCAGAAGACTGGGATTTTAGTTCTATTTTTTTCCCACTGAACCTTTAGACAGAGGGTAAAGCCTCTGGTCAAATCGTAGCCAAACAACTATTGTTTCTTTGCTGGAAATTAAGCATCACTGACCAATCACCACGTAACTGGATGGGAAAAATTACATTTATGAACAAAGGTTACTGAGAAAGTGAAAGACCTGAACACATTCCATGGATTATTATAAAGGGTTTCAATGGCCATAGAGAGAAAGAACAATCCTTGTTCATAGTAGTGATGAAGTGAACCCGTTCTGACCATCAATAATTGAGGAAAGCTGAATAAATTCACTAAGTGTGTTGAAATGAAGTGTACATCGATACATTATGGGAGGTGTTAAAAAGACCAACCCCTGACAGGAATATTATCCTTCTAATCAGAAGGAGAATGAAAAGACTGCTGAGATTTGCAATACTCCTGCTGCTCCGTCTGCAAACCAGACAATAAGATTAAGATGAAGATTTTGCTAAGAAACGGATAAAATAGCTGGCTAATCAAAATGCTCTTTTCTAGTCAATGCTGAAGAGGAAAGGACAACACATGCACCTAATGTACCCACTACATTTAAAGTGTTCTTTTACTCAGGTTCCTGTTAAATGTATGGTTTGCAGTGGTGGAGTAGAGATAAGGATTGAAAAATGGCTGTGAGGGAGGATCCATGATGAGAAAAGGCCAAGGAAATGCCAACTCAGGCTTCTGTCTCTGTTTGAGGGTCTGATTGTTCAGCGAGACCCTTTTCTAAGAGTCTGCCAGGGCCACTCTGAATAGATGCCAATTATCACGCCCAACAATGTTTCTCAACAATACTTTAACGATGTGCTGTTCGTTGAAAAGCCACTAAGCTCTCAGGAGTTAATTGGTTTTTAAAAAGCAATATAAAATCCCATCGCAATAATCACTTCTCATAGACTCTTTTCTCTCTCCCATCCAACAAAGCCGCTAATTGTTTTAAGACTGAATGTGAGCGTTTCATGTGAAATTACCTAGAGCGTGTGTCGTAATGTGCACAGCATGGCATTTGACAGGAGAAAAAGCAAGACGGATTTCTGCATTTCTCTTTTGTTTCCATTGATTTTCATTGTTTCGAAACAGAAACTTTGAGGGTTGTTATGGAGCCATTCAGATGAAGACAGCTCTGTTTCTGGGAGAGAGAGGAAAAAAAATCAGCTCAAAATAACGCCTCAGTCGCTATGCAGCTATACTAAAACACTGGAGGATCGCGGTTTCATTTAGCTACAAAATGATCTCATATCCTCTCTGATTACTTTAAATGATTTTATATCCTCTATTATCTCTGCCTTGATCAAAAATTCAGGGGCAAAATAAAACGTAATACCTCAACTTTCCTTTTTCATTAGAAACCCCACATAAAACAAAAGAGGGCCCTGGCCTGTGGCCTATTCTGCAGACCACTGATGATGCACATTAAAATAGTGTTATCCAGAGCCATTGACCTCTGTAATAGGCCTCGTTCTGCCATACAATCCCAGCCTGGTGTTAATGCTCATTTCCACTCTGAGGTGAAGGAGGCTACTGCAGTGATTGTGTTCCCTGACATGTGACATGCAGGGGGTTAAGGGGATACAATAGCCCCATCATGTAAGGAAGTCACACAGACTGGTGGGGAAATATAAAGGAGAAAACTGGGCTCGGCATTAATGCGCGGCACGTACTTTATATCGCCGAGCGTGATCTGTTTTTTGTCCTCTGTCCTTCAACAAAAACAGTGCAATTACATTTCTGATGATAATAATAATAAAAAAAAAAGCCCCGGCACAAAGCAATATGCTTGCTGTAGGGAAAGTTGGCTTTGTTTTTGTGATGTGTCCTTAAAAATCGCTCAAATCACTCGTCAATGTCATTTACAAGGTAACGCGTTGAAAGAATTGAAATGCTTTTTAGCCTGAATATTTCAAGGCCAAAAAACTAAATATTTCAGAATTAATAAAAAAAACATGAAACATAGAGCATTCACTAAAAAAGGCGACACTTTGATGAATTTTTCCCTCCTATGAGCACAGCAATCACAACATTTTTAATTCTTAAAGGTAATATCCATTCCACATTGTTTGCTAAAAATAAAATAATTGGATAGCATACTGACATCCGTAGTACATTTTTTGTTGAAAACCACAGCAAGATACATCTATCCCAGTCTGTGGTCCTTGAAATCAATTCAGCAGATATGAGCAGAATTAGCGCTGCATCAGACCGAATTTAGCCTGATGAAAAGAAGCCTTTTGCCGACGCCACGGGAGAGCTGATGTCTACAGGAGGAGGGGAAGACACAATAGAAAATGCATAATGCTCACAACAGTAGGATCCCTGCTCCCTCTCCACCTGGGACTCAGTGAGGAGGATCCCCTCTGACCAAAGCCCAA
>OOFE01037200.1:176-11792 GCA_900323365.1 Monocentris japonica | reverse complement strand
ACAGCAGGCACATCCTCTTTTGAGACAGACCAGTACACCAGTACACCAGAGGACCAGTAGACCAGGGGACCAGTAGACCAGGGGACCAGTAGACCAGTGGACCAGAAGACCAGTAGACCAATGGACCAGAAGATCATTAGCACTGATCTCGCTGAAGACACTAATCTCGCCGGTGTTCACTCAGCTGCTGCTTGTAAACACACGGCAGGCACATCCTCTTATGAGACAGACCAGTGGACCAGTAGACCAATAGACCAGTGGATCAGTAGACCAATGGACCAGAAGACCATTAGACCAGTGGACCAGAAGACCAGTAGACCAGTGGACCAGTAGACCAGTTGATCATTAGCACTGCATTCAATCCAGCGCAGCCTCTCGTTGTGAAAACTTAATAATTCTTGCTTAATAAAACTTGTTTGCTCCAACACTGCTTTGGTATGAACATGATATCAGAATTGTTTTTTGGAAACGAGATGCACCGAAGTTCAAGCAGAGATTGAACAAGCTGGTATTTACAAATGGCAGTTGGCGGACTTGATGATTTTTGCGTAGCTTGTATTGACCAATCAGCGTTGTTCAGTACTGCAACTCCACCCCAATGGTTCCTGGTCCCCCGAAAAGTACTACCTCGCTAGCAGGAACTATCCAAGAGGAAACTTTTCGGGGCTACTTCCGGCGGTCAGAAAGGTCGAAGTTCCTGGAACTAAATACCAATAGTACTAAGTACCAATAGTACTAAGTTCCTGGAGAGTTCCTGCGGTCGGAAAACAACATGTGATACATTAGTTCAGTTATGTCCTCATGTGTTGTGTTGTTGTGTCTGGTGGTTTGTGGTTTGTTTGTAGATTCAGGACTGAATCTTACCGTACCTCTTTGTCGGTCTTCACCACCTTGGCCTCGGCGTCGTACCTCAGCTCGTCGGTCTTGTCAATGGTCTGTTGCAGTTTTTTGCAAATTTCCTGTCAACACACAAACACGTTGAACATATCAGATACGTTCCTGTAGCGGATCCTCTGACCTGCTGTCTGGTGAACAGCATGGTGGCTCCAAACGTCACATAGCTGGTAACTGATGAATAAATGTGCTAATGGGAGCAGTGCAGTGTGCCGATTCCAGTTTTGATTTTTCATTTCTCTTTAATTTTCCGGCACCTGTCAGGTGTTTGGATATTTGTGCCTTCTGGTATCATGTTCTGTAGCAGTCATAACCAGGAGGCTCGTCACTGTGATTATGTAATTACACTGATTCAGGCAGACGCACAACCAATAAAGAGTATGAGGACTTTTATCCAACGGGTTTGCAGCATTTTGAGACTGTAACAGTGAAAGGGCTATGCTAATAAACTTGACTTCACATGAGAATAAAAAAACAGAAGGAAATGAGAAGATTTGCTAATTAGCTCCCTCATTACCACAAGAGTTGGCATAGCAACCAATTAAGCACAACTTGCCGTGCATTATGGGAATTATCAGCGCAGCTGGAACACGTATTTGACCAGTCAGACCAAACTATAACTCTTATTAACTCCATTACTGATGCGCTTTTCATTATGAATCTCAACAACTTCAGCATCTAATTGCATATCGAGTAACTTTATTTATAAAGCGCTTTTACAAACAGTTTTGTCATAAAGTTTTTGTTTCAGAATTTTTAATATTTCGCAGAAAAACCACGTACCAAATTTAAACATATTTTTTCTAGCCTGTCATGATGTCATCCATAGTGACTTGTTTTCGGTTTTCAACCAATCATAAAGTAGTAAGAATGACGTTAACAGGTAGCGAGACACACGGGTGGTATTATTACCCAGGTGGTTTGTATATCTGTCATAATTGATCATTTACAGATCTACAGTTTAATCTCATTCGTCCAAACAGATAAAACTGATGAAACACCTGAAGATGCAAAAAATATGAGCTGTTGATTTGAAAAGGTGAGACTCACTCTTACAAGATGATTGATAGCTCAACATTCTGTTACATATTAGTGGCTGGTGGGTGACTGAAGTGTTTGGTTGGCAAACTGACTCTACATATTGAACTTGAGGCAATGACCATTTTCCAAAATGGTTTGTGCATGTTTGATGTTCTGAATTGGTCCAGGTCTTTGGACATTTTATGCTGCTAACCCTAAAATAATTTCATTGGTTTCAATGGAGAGTTTTAATGTCCATGATGGTCTAAATGAGACTTTTCACTTTTCAGAAACTTTGAATACTTTGATTTTTTTTTGGGGCTTCAAAATGGTCAAACTAAAAGATACTGACTGTCATCTCTCAGCAGCTTCAATACAAAAATATTGGTTTTAGCATCATCTTTCAAACCCCACATGGGTACTGATGCTGATGTCTCACCATCAGGGCTGCCTGGTCTCCACTGAGGTCCGGGGCGGGGCAGTTCTCAGCCATGTAGGCTTCCTTCGTTGCTTCAATTTCCTTCTTCTCATTCTCCAGCCAGGATGCAGCGATTTGGAGCATCAAGCTCTGGAGGACAACAAGGTTAAAACATTTATTATATACTGTGGGCTGTGAGGAGAAACTACCAACTTCATGAAGTATAAACTTATAAGCCTTCATTATGTTATAACCCTGTTGTTTCTTGATCCAAATTATTATTTGCTCTCAGGCTTCTACTGTGATTATCACTGTTCTGCTGGTTTGTTGAGTCGTTATCACTGAGATACACACATTAAGCCTTTTGTTAACACTCACATACTGGAAACTCTATGATTGTGTGTTTATGCCATACATATTAGAAACAAGGTGAAACTACCTTCAGATGATGCCTGCGGCTGGAGGTCATTCTCTTTCCCCTGTCATGAACGGTTCATTACATTATTACAAGCAGGAGATTTAGTTTAGGATATCTTGGCTGCGTTGATAAATTCTTTGCCAACAGTTGATTTATTCTTCATCACTCCCAGAGGACAACATGTCAAAACATTGGGCTAGCTGGTAAGGTCGGTTGTGTGTTGACAAGACTGACTCTGCATTAGCTTTTTGATGTGACCAAGTCAAAGAGGAAAAGGTATACTTACTCAGACATTGTGGCTGTTTGTGTGCTTTACACCCTGTTGAGAAGGAAAAGTCTCATCAATAAAGCATCCAAGCCACTGAGCAGACAAGTTACATGACGCACATCGACACCATCCATGGCAGAACTGGATATGTCCTGCTTCTCTATTGATCAATGACCACTTGACCCCTGGAAACATGATCCATTTTACTATCATGAAAAACCTGCTGCAGCAACCACAAACCAGCTAATTTTGGACAGGTGGGGTCAAATGCCAGGCCTTACACTTAGCAGTTGCCCTGCTCCAGATATTCTGCCTGGAATTTGCCTTCTTACACCGAGCCGAGGCTCCCAACACAAATACTAGCTGCAAAGGAACAAAATGTAGACCCGAGCACGCAGCGGGGGCCATTAACACCAAATTCAACATGCTACAGGCATGCAAGCGACGCTGTTGTGTGTCTGCAGATGGTTTCAATATCAGCGCAGAGCTTCTCATGCATCAGAATAACCAGAACCAGAACCAGTGAAGAAGAAGTCAAAAAGCATTAAAGTTCAAAGTTTCACAATCATCTTTGGGAAAAATGCAGCTGAACAAAATCCAGATCCAACGAGGAACTGAAGCTAATTAACAGCAAATGATTGCAACATTAACCAATTAAAACGTTTGTACAAACTCCTATTTCCATGACATGCTGACACACTACAGTTATAAAGCATCATTAGAAAAATATTGAGAACACAAGATCAACAAAACCTTTGATTTTCAGCTGTTCAAATTTATACCAGCAATTAAAATTAGTCCAATTTTTTTGTTTTCATACTAAAGCAAGTTTTCAACAAAGCATCCAACCACCTTCAGTTTAAAACTCCCAACGCCTCATTGCAAAGAAATAAATCAAGTTTTTAGTTTCAAAATATGAATCAAAGAACAACTGACAAGTTAGTTTCAATTCCAAAAAGGAGTGTTGACTGCATGTCCAGTAGCTCAACCAATCAAACCAGGATCCTTCAGCGTCCTTCAACGTTCATTAATCCCAGACATTATATAACCTTTCTTTCCCTCGCTGAATGCAACCACAGAGGTCATGGGTCAGACCAGTAGAGGTTAGATCAAATCATACTAAATAATAACCTTCATCTGTACTAAATAACTAACCTCTGTGAACACAACAACATAAGAGTTTATTTTCTATTGGCTGTTGGTTCCTACCAGACTGGACCCAGCGCTACGACATGGAGACGCTCACCTACTGCAAGTGAAGAGGAGGAGGGCAGGACACACTCTTGGTGGAAGAAGGGGAGACACTGGCAAGTCACAAACAGAAAAGATTAAACAGGGTATATAGGGTGTGAAGTGCATGCTCAGCAGAAACGCAGCCCTCTTTATGGTAGCACAGCCAGTTCAGACCAATAGGCCAGCAGGCTCCAGAAATACCACCATACCTCTCCAACTAACCTCATAAATTTCCTGCAGGAAGTTGTCTCCCGGACACTGGCTGCTATCGGGTTCCTCCTCCTCCAAGGTATGACTCAAAAAGTGAAGGGATGAAGAAAATAATCACATAACGGTGATTAATGCTTCGTTTTTAGGTTTCCTCCCTTTGTAACAGCAGCTTAAGGCAGTTATCTAAAGTGGTAGTTTAAGAGTAATGTAATATGAAATGCTTTTATTCCATATAAATACATGAATTAATACATAATCTTCTATTCATCACCACACATTACAAAAATACAGATGACTGCGCTATAACAAAAGGCTGTAAAATAGCAAACAGCTGCAGTCACTGAACTCAGCAACACCAAACCAGGATGTGACAGACGAGTCCCGTCAGAAAGTCACTCAGTTAAAAGCTTTTCGAAACAACCCAGGATGAAACCAGATGAAAACCAAATCCAATGCAGCAGTGATCAAAAAGAAAACTTCCATCAGGTGCGCCACACATTCAGCAAATAGACAGTATTTCCTGAAACCTTCAGGCATAAAGAAATATTTTCAGCACTAGGAAACTAAAATTATTAAACTTTATATTTTACATTTCTGCAAAATGTCATGTTATGATTGCAATAACAGGAAAATGATAGAACTAAAAGAAAGATACTCACCTTTTGTCGAACTTAATGATGCTGCTGATGAACTTTGTGACATTTACCGAAGACTAAAGAGATTAGATACCATAACAGTGATTTATTGAAGGTATTTGGCAAGGGGTTATGGTTCTGGACTGAAAATAAGGAGTTGAGGAGTACGGAGAGGGGGAGAAAGAAAGAGCTGGAGTGAGAGAAAGGCTCTCTACTGACATCTTGTGGTTTAGCATCAGAAGAATTAAAACTGTGTTGCACATCCTGTTGTCAAGGCAAATCCCAACTCCAAAAGACCCTTTTTACCCCTAAACTGGCTCTCATCCAAGAAGTGCAGTATCACAGCATTTCCTCATTCAACATATTTAATGACACAAAAGGTTGTTCCAATTCCACAAAAAAGGTCAAATGTGACTCCAGAAAGAGAGAAAATGAAAACAGGGAGTATATTTTGAAAGTCCTTAGGAAGTCTCGAACATCTTCTTCCTGTCAGCTTTGTCTTCAATATTTTTACGCCAGTCTCCAACCGCTTCGACAGCCTGGAGGACAGAAATTCATTCAGTACCAGAGGTTGAGACAAGGAGAAACGTTACTACCGTCACGACACTCACCTCCTCTTTCACCTCCTTCTTCACTTGCTTCAGATTGGACCTCAGGTCCATGGTGACCTTGTGTTTTCCACCCAGCAGAGCCTGCAGCATGGCATCAGCAGACATACGCACCTTCTTCAGAGCAGGCTTCTTCACGCCGGCCAGCTCCACCACCCTGAGCCTCAGCTCCTCGATCTGCAGACAGAGAGAAGGTTAAAGACCCACGTGGACTGGAATACAGCATGAAGCATGTTGTGGAACTTCAGGTACTTTACTCTAAGTGCCTTACAGTACCAGTACCATGGACCGAGAGAGAATCAAACCCTGTAGCAGAGTTAGTGCCTTGCTTTACCTGCTGACATGCACAAGATACTATTCAGAGCATAAATCTATCATTTATAATTCAAAAAAATGACTCCACCTCTTTGTCAGCCTTCGCCACCTTGGCCTCGGCGTCGTACCTCTCCTCATCGTTCTTATCGATGGCCTGCTGCAGCTTTTTGCAAATGTCCTGTTGACAGAAATGAGCCACAATGAGCCACTTCACCTTGAAGAATGAATCTACTATCTGTGTGTATGTATCATAAACTATGGCTGAAATAATAATCCAGATTATTTTCCCAGATATTTTGATCACAATTACTCAAGATTATTAGCACTGATGATTTGAGAAGCAAAAGTATTCTCCAGCATTTTTTGTATCTTACATCAACATCTTGACTATTTTCAGCTACAGTCAACATGAAATGAAGCGTTTTGGTTTTGCCGATGTGCAGATTGGATCTCTTGTTTAAAAAATACATTTAACATGACGCAGTAACGCTTCCATCTCACCGTCGGGGCTGCAGAAACACTGGCATTATCTTAACGCAAAATCAATCAGATGTATCAGTGATGAAATGATCAGTTCCCACAACAATCCCAACACAATCAGCTGTTCACAGAGCTGAGGGCCTCCAACATGGCCGCCACAGACTGTATTATGTCACCATGTCGCCTCTACAGAGTCAGAGTGAAGGTTTATCCAGGTCTTACCATCAGGCCGGCCTGGTCGGTGTTGAGGTCCGGGGCAGGACATTTCTCTGCCATATGAGCCTCCTTGACTGCAGCTGTTTCCTTCTCTTCCTGCTCCAGCCAGGTTGCAGCGATCTGGAGCATCAAACTCTGCAGGACCAAGAGGTGGAAAAACTGATTCATCACTTTTATTTCATTATTTGTCTTAATATGCTGAATATCATCACAGAACGGTGAGTAGGAGGCAAACAACAGTCTAATCACTGTGAAACATAATGTTGAGACCCTAACTTGATATCGCTAGACGCCCATACAAATCAATACAGCTTATTGGCTGTCATGTTCTTTCTGTCATGTTTTTCTTGGCTAAAGGAAAGAAATTGCTTTGTAGCTTTAACAAGAAAATAAGCTTCTTCACTTCATCTCAAACAAATTGTTTTTTATGGATATATGGATTCAAGTTGCTTAGTATCACTCTGTCATGTGGTAGCATGTATTGCTCCACTATTTAATTTGTTAAGGTGTTCACTCTACGATCAAAATAATTTATTTTCTAGAGTATTATGTACTTGTATGAAGTCTTACCTTGAGATGATGCCTGCGGCTTGATGTCATCCTCTTTCCTCTTTAATAAAAGCAACACATTAGTAACAACAGAAAGTTTTGTTCATTTCTTTCTCCCTGAAATAATGTTAATAATTATCGTCTATTTCACCTCAGGATTCACAAGCAACACAAAAGTAAATTTTTCACAGACTGAAATGTTGATTGGCTGTTAAACACTGTCATCCCTTTAACAAATACAGATTATAGTACTTTCTGTGGTGGGTATGCCCTTTGGTTTTGTATTGTTGTGAAATAGCAACTATTCTTTGATTCTTTTTGTAATTAGTTAAAAAAGGAATATGATTTTTTTTTTAAAGTAAGTACTTACTCAGACATCTTGGCTGTTTTGTAGCTTCAGACTGGAAAAAAAAACAGAAAATTTCAAAAGTTAGGATGAAAATTTGATGGACGACTTTTTAATTTAGGCATTTGGCTGATGTGGCTGGCTGGAAATGTTAACGTGATATACACACAGTAGTTATTATTTTATTTGATTAATAATTTGCAAAAGAAATCAGCTTCTTAAACCAGGTCTATTATTATTATTATTATTATTATTATTATTATTATCCTGGATTCAGTCTGGCTGAGTCTTCTGGCTTTTGACTGATTCATGTCTACTTGGTCATTTCTCCCTTTTTAAAATAGAAACCAGGATACAGGATCTATTGATGACCTGAACCAATTAGCACAGGGCTAATTCTGGCTTAGATCAAAGGTCAATGATGACATTTATGAGGAGTTCTTTATGGGTGGTCATGTGGAATATATCAGTTTACTAGTTGATCTCATGGAGGTGAACATGTCTAAATGCATTACGCCAGACACAAAAAATGAAGATAAAAAAAAGAAAATCCTTTTGTGCTAATATTTCAACCCATTCATCTCCAACTTCTGGACCAAACAGTTGCACATTGAACGCTCCGGAACATTTTGATGTTTTTCTGTCTTTCTATGTCTTTTCTGTTGCCATCTTTCCATTCTTACCCTGTCTATGTTACATTTTGGTATTTGGATATTCCTGTTGAACAATCATTCACATCAACCATCATCATCTCTGAATGTAGTATGTGATAGTTTCAGGGTTCCTACACTTTTACTCATCAAATCCCATAAATTTACTATGACTACTTTGTGTCATATGGCTCAGTTTGGAAGACTGATATCTGTCAGCATCTATGGTCAAATTATTTCTTTTCTTGACGGATTTGAGCGTCCCAGGTCAGCGCTCCCCTGGGCTTCTGGCATCTGGTAATTTGAGTTATTATTCCCTCAAAGGTATCTGGTTCATGACAGTAAACACTCGCAAGACTGAAAACTTTTGGATATGAAGCATTTTCCAGAACTTTTCCTGGCCGGGAAGATACATTCTTGAAGTCCTAGGACTTTTTTTTCCATGAACATGGAAACCCTGTTATTTTAAGTTCTCCTAAACTTGTTAAGATTGGGTCTAGTCTTTCCTTTCATTGCTAAATGCAGAAAGTAAAAGAGGAAGAGAGTTTCTCACCTGTGAAGACGAGGAGGAGGGCAGGAGAGACTTAGTGAAGGACTGGGAGACTCTGGGAATCTCTGGGTATATATGGGCTTGGACTGGGGTTTGGAGGTTCCTCTTTATGGTAGTGAGGAACTGTCACACCAACAGGCCCTGAGCTCCTGAAATACCATCATCTTTTGCCCACTCACATCGTAAATCATCCATTGCTAATGGGCACTTAGAGGTGGTCTTCTGATGTGCCACGTGGACTCTGAGAGGTAGGAGAGCAAAAGATGGTCGGCCTTTGATGTCGACTGAATATAAATAACTTTAGAAAAGAGTAAAAAAATGAAGGATCAAACATTATTCACATAAGACACTGGATATAGGGAGATTAAGAACCAAACGTATCTTCTCGATGAGTTGTGCTGCTTTGGTCTGTGTTGGATTCAGAGATGCAGAGGAAACAACTGAAAGCACAAAAGAAACAGAAACAAGAAATGACAGCAAACAGCTTAACATTGCCTTAAAGCCCAAAAGGCTCTTGGGTGCTTTACTGACTTACATGTATGGATGACATGTAAAGAAACAAGAAACATTCAATCCCAGCAGCATGCTGTGCTAGCATCACTTTCACACCATCTGAAACTGCAACATCAGAAATAATGCTCACCTTCCATGTCTAAATGGTGTCCAGTCCTAATCAATAAGGTCAGTTTGGAAATAATAAAGTTTTTATTAGTGGAGGAACAAAATCGATAGGTTCTAGTAAAAAGTCGTCACTGCGTCCAGAGTTGTGAGCAGTTCATAGTATGATATTATATAACACTGCCTGCTTGGTCGCTGGGAACTACTGCCACCCTGTGGTCTGTTTCCCTCTGGGTTGTAAAATCTAACTGCACTTCACTCTGTTGGAAACCAATACTGCAAAGTTCCTGTTATTTTGAAGAGTTTCGCTTGGTTTTAAAAACGAGAACTGCTCAACCAATGAACAGTGTTGTGACCAGCCGGTCACACCACACCGCTCTGAGCTCCCACTGATCCATTTATCTTCCATTTGCTCTTCTTGCTGTATTATTATTCACTTTTCACAACTCTCTGCTATTAGGGAGCTACTTTGGGATTAAATCCAAACCAAACACAGGATATTATGTCTTTAAATATATATATAAATGTCTTTAAACAAACATCCTACAACTCCATCAGATCACTTTCCCATTAACTGTCAATAAAGCAGCTCTTGAATCTCTGAAGTTTTTTTTTTTTAAGTATTTTAAAGTATTTCTCTTAACTTTCTTGTTCATAGAAATAACAAATGTGAATTCCTTTCTGGGGCTGAATTTTGCTTTAACTTTGCACATGATGCCAAAAAAGAATGAATGCGCTAAATGTGAATATCTTGTTTGTTTAAGATCCCTCTCTAAGGTAAGGAAGGCTTGTCATGTTGTCACTGAGCGAAAGACAAAATATCCCATGACAGCAAATGAATGAAAGAAAATAAATTTATTACAAAGCACTAATAGTAGGAAGTTGTCAAAAGTGAACATCACCACAAAAGGAACAGCAACACTTTAGAATAAAATTTGACCAATGTCTCTGTGTGGCATGTGCTCCGTCTTCAGCACATATAATAAACCTCATCTAGGCGCCAGTTCCCGTCCTGCCCCCGCTACACAAATGTACAGTACAAGACCAAGCTGAAACTTAAAGATTTAATGAAACAAAAGGCATTTCACTTCAGTTAAAAATGAAAAATCTTGCAGCAATTCCATGAAAAAGTGCTAACAGCCCAGAGCATGTACAAGAATGAAGTTAAAATCTTTAGGAAGTCTCAAACATCTTCTTTCTGTCAGTCTTGTCTTCAATGTTCTTACGCCAGTCGCCAACTGCCTCTGCAGGCTGCAGGACAGAAAGATATTGGGGCATCAAGGATTGTCAACTCTCCTACTCTTAAGATTTTGTAATTCCATCCTGGCAGACCTGTCTCTACCTGTCCTCTCCCTTGGTAAAGTACTCACCTCCTCTTTCACCTCCTTCTTGACTTGTTTCAGGTTGGCCCTCAGGTCCATGTTGACTGTGTGCTTGGAGCCCAGCAGAGCTTTGAGCATGGTGTCAGCTGACATACGCACTCTCTTCAGAGCCGGCTTCTTCACTCCGGCCAGGTCGACCACCTTGATCTTCAGGTCATCAATCTAAGAACAACAAAACAGTTAAATATGAAATGCCCAAAGAGTCATAGTGGTTTAGGTTAAAGTTGCTCTGTATCATTTTAACATCAGTATATCATATCACTGGTTCTACCTGGTATAAAGACTGGAAACCAGTGAGACCATGGTGGAGACGACTGGTAGCCTCTATCTCACCAGTGGTATTGTTAGTGTTTCTCCACATTAAGACTACATTTCCCATAAGCCCCGTTGCTTCCTGTCCCCCCTCCCCCTCCCTGCCGTCTTTGTCTTTCCTGAAGAGGATCAGCATGTTGGAAGTGATTTCTCCATCTTCCTTTCTCTCCTTCCACCATCTTCCGTTGCCAGAAACTCTTTCAGCTCAGCGCTGGAAGAACAGCGCCCTCTTCCTGTTTTGTGCCGTAAAGCAATCCAGCAGATTTCCCTCCAAATCGACCCGGTGGCCACAATGTGAAATGCAGAGTAGAGGCTGCTAGAGGCTGACAGAGGCTGGTAGAGGCTGACAGACTGCTAGAGGCTGGTAGAGGCTGACAGGCTGGTAGAGGCTGCTAGAGGCTGATAGAGGCTGGTAGAGGCTGACAGAGGTTGGTACAGGCTGACAGGCTGCTAGAGGTTGGTACAGGCTGCTAGAGGTTGGTAGAGGCTGACAG
>OOFE01037196.1:10513-27360 GCA_900323365.1 Monocentris japonica | reverse complement strand
AAAGACAGCCAGAGACTCTGAGCGGAAGGCAGACCACAGGCCCATGTGTGGCCATGGAGGGTGAAACCATACTGGATTAGGAGGTAGTTTATAACTCTCCCTCTTTACATAGATGCCTGCAGCTAAAAGAACAGAAAGAGAGAGACAGATGATGGTGGGGGAGCAGGAGTGTGTACAATGCTCACAGACAAATGAGGTATCAATCAGTACACATCACATTACTTTCCAGTCATTACATATAACAAGCAGTTTTGCCGTGATTCCTTTTTCAAAGTGTACATTACAGAATTGTTAGTCACAATGCTTAATTTTGCACGACTACTATCTCATGTTAAGCTGTTTAATGCTGTCAGTCCCTGTAAATCAGGCAATCATTTCAAACAGAAAATAGCATCCCCTATCCTATGTTTACATATTTTGCGATGCAGCTACCAGTTTGAATGTCTTTAAATGTGCAGTCTGCAGAATATTATTCAACTTACAATATCATCTACTAACGTTTATCTCCTCA
This sequence comes from Monocentris japonica, assembly GCA_900323365.1. Classification (NCBI taxonomy): domain Eukaryota; kingdom Metazoa; phylum Chordata; class Actinopteri; order Trachichthyiformes; family Monocentridae; genus Monocentris; species Monocentris japonica. The sequence goes on along the minus strand of OOFE01037196.1, from coordinate 26,849 downwards.
TTGGACAGTGGAATGTTTGCTGAAATATATCAACAACTCAGAGTTTATTATTCATATGCTGTACAAAACATGGAAAACATTATCCACATAAGCATAATATTCCATTGCTTGTGTTTTGGAAATTGGTCATAAAATCCACTTGATGATTGTGTTAAATCTGTATAGCGCAAATGAATGCACTTTGCAAGCAAAGGAAATAGTATTTTTACACGTGTATGAAAAGACTTGAATGTGAATTTGTTGGCTGAACCTAAGGTGACATAGGTGTGTATTTACATCAGATCCATATGTTGTTGGGTTTGTTTTTATCAATGCCCACCACCATTTCACAGTACCACATGGAAAAGATCTAGCTTGAAAAATGCAATCTCTGCAGCTTTTGTTTTCCTTCTCTCCCTCTTTCCTCCTCTCTGGCTCAGATCCTGTGAGCCAAACTGTGGATGGGTTTTCAGCCACAAACCTCACAGCTGGTCTTTGGGGCAGAACGTCTGGGCAGCCTCCCTTCCCTTATCCAGGAGTCCTGGCTGGACTGGTGGTTAGCCACACCAGTGCTTTCACCTGCCTGTCTGTGGAATTCTCGCCAGATCCTAAATGCTCCCCAAGCTATCCATCAGCCCCTCAGAGCACTGCACAAGTGGTAACATCAGACCACACACTCAATAGTATTGGACAACCAGGAGGTAGGAAGCATGTATTTGTTTGGCATTCCTTCCTTCTAGGCATTCCAACTACATTTTCTGTTCACCTTTCTCACTCACAGAAGTATAGATGCTTCAACGTACCATATCTCTATAATTTTGGCAGCTTGTCATTTGCACCTGGAAGAGTAGGATTTCTTCAAGAGGATATTTTAGACTGTGCCACACAGTGTGCTTGATCATTAGGAGGGGCTATATCAGGGGCTTTGGGCTGTCAAATATTTTTTAGCATATGGTATTAATGTGGTAGGCACTGATGAACAGCTTGGCAAGAGCGGCTTGATTTTAATTGTTTATAATGCAGATTTACAGTCTAAGGCAAGAGCAGCGGTGGAACTGATGCAACATTCTGGCACATATAGAATTTAAGGTTAAGGTTTACATAATCTATGGCTTAACAGGTTGTTAGGATCCCACTATATTGTATCACAGCAAGGAATTGGTGTAGTTTTTCAAACTCTATGGAAAGTAATCCACAGATGCTGCATTTATTACCCCAGTTTACATTGTTTTCCTTTGTAACACCATCCACAGTTCCTCTCACTACATATTGATTTGGTCTTGCTGGACTTATGTAGCATATGACATTTTATTCAACTCAGCTGCTCTGTCCTGCCTATCGAATAATTGATATAGACAATTCATCCATTGTTTCTCTCTGTAAAGCCCCAATCTATTTTTTGAGTTCATCATGGAAGTGCATAGAAAAAAAGGATGTAGCTCTTTTTGACCTATGACCTACAAAAACATTTGGTTGGTGATATTAAGTGCTATTATGTCATATTGTCAAATATTAAAGGTCCCTCAATCACTTTAAGAATTAAACTTTTCTATAATTCTGTGGTGGAGTGAGTATAAATTGAACACTCTTTCTTATTTAGGGTGAATGAGGACATTAATGTCTATGTTGTGAAAGCATTGCATGTTTGAATACTGTATCTTATTCCCTACAATCTATGGTCTTCTGTATTCTACTGGAACAAAGGTTTTGTTTTCATTTTATTTCACAATGTAAATATAACTAATATTTTAAATGAACGGCTTTATTAGATTCCATCAGTTTTCATTTGTTCAGTACTGTTAAGCGATATAGAGCCAGTTATATTGTGCGCTCAAAAGTGAGGATGTGCTATTGAGGCATCTTGACCTAAACTAACCAATTTAAGGTAAAGGTGATAGGTGCTATGGCTGTCAATATAATTCTTTATAATCATTGGCATTCCCCGGTGCGCGCATAATCGAGAAAAAGGTTATTTTTTGTCATTTAAAGTGGAACTGTATCAAAAAGCAAATATAGTTATAGACTAGATAATTATTGGCTAGCGATTGTCTTTTCCTTGTACAGTTTGTTTTATTCAATTCAAGCATTTTGAGTAAGAAGGTTAGTTATAGTATTAGTTATCTATTAGATTGGCTGTATCAGCTTAACTCTAACTCATCTTAAAATGGACAAATTCATTTTGAGACCATCCTGTAGTTAAATGTGCTTATATATCTGGATGGTTTTTATATTCACTGTAATTGATAAACAGCATTTTTTACTGTTTTACAGTTACTCTTTAACAAAAAATATAATTAACGTTACTGTTCATTCACTTTTGGAATTCTTTCTTGCCACAAAAAAAAACCTCGCATACCACATCAAATCCCGGACGCTTATTCTAACAAGGCCGGGAGTTATTTACCGTCATTTAGGTTCTTTTTAACGAAAGAGGTTCAGCCTTCAACCAGCTCTCAACCAGGGTCTATTTTCAGCTGACCAGGTGGCCAAAGCACTTATGATGCCACTCGCTCAATAAGTTCCGTGCCGTTTGTATTGGATGCTGTAATGCACCATTATATATAATTTTTTTTATATATTTAAATGTAATTTTCCTTTAATTTCTCTTCCGTTAAATTTTTGACAGATTTAATATTTAATATATATATATGTATATATAAGTTTAGGCAATAATCGCAGTATGCCTACTGAGATTATTGCCTAAACTTATATTTAAACAACTGAGTTTCAATATGTCTTTATGAAACAAGTGAGTAGAACAATTTGCTGTAACCTGGCATTAGTGCTGGAAATATTACACATGGGGGACAAAGAAAATATGTGAGTATTTTTTTTAAAATAGCAAAGCCCGTGCACGATGATATGAAAAGATATGTATATATTGATAGGCTCTTTTGGCTTTAGATAAAGAGTAATTTACGGAATTGGCAAGATAAGATGAGCTAATAGCCAAATGCGAAGAACGATTTCAACTTCAATATCCTAATAGACAAGACTCCTAATAGACTGGACTAAGTTTATCAGTTCTCAGTTCTGACACCATATGCACCAGCCCAGTAGCTCTCTTGTTGTCCTTAGTAGTAGGATTATTTTCGCAATGCAGACTCAATACCATCCCCGTGGATGTAGGAGTCATTCAAGTACATACTTTCTTTTAAGCCAGTTGTAGCATATGGAAGTCTCTGTCACCCAAAGAAGGCACTGGAGCACACGAACAGTTTATTCGTTTGACTCTGATGAAGACGCAGTATCGTCGAAACGGTAGTCCTTGCAATTAATAAAATCTAAACTATCGGTGTGCTCCAGTGCCTTCTTTGGGCAGCTGCCCAGAGACTTTCATCTGCTGATCTGTCCCACTCAGAGCCCCGTGGGTTAGACTGAAGCGCGAGAAACCTCCATTCATTCGCAAACTGCAGTACGTGTGCTTTTTCCTGACTTTTTTGGAATGCTCTCAATATATCAGGGTTTATCAATATATATTTTGAAGAACCATTTAAATCATTGTATTTATGACATGCAAGAGTGCAGTATTTTACAACAAATGGTATAACGAATACGTATAGGCCTAATGCCAGCCTAAGGTTAGGCCCATTTTGGTAAAATTATACTTAAGTCATATTTATCCATATTGCACTTTGAAAAAAGCATTAGCGCAATAGTTTATGTTGCTTACCTCAATGGACAGCCTTTAACATGCAAATAATGCTCTTTATTTCATCCGAGGCACCAAGCATGCCTCCTCTAAGTTGCTCTGCAAAGCCTACTTTATTTTTGTTGATGCCACTGTGGAGAGGCATGCCACTGGGAAGTCCCACTGGGCTATATCGTGCTGCAACGCAGGCAGTACAGTTCTTGATCCTCGAGTTGGCCATAGCGGGCAACAAAAATGAACAATACATTATAATGAATGCAATAGAGTTACCTTTTTCATGAAATCAGGTCCAATATTCTTTTATATTAACCAGCAGGTTGCCATTTTTATATTATTTTGCATAATTGTAGTGTGTGTGTGTGTGTGTGTGTGTGTGTGTGTGTGTGTGTGTGTGTGTATGTGTGTGTGTATGTGTGTGTATATGTGTGTATACTGGACAGTGAGACGACGCTGACACCTGAGAGGCTGTTGTTGAAGGTCAGACAGAACTTCTTTTAAGACGGAAGTAATTTTATTTTGCCAATATTGGCAACTAATGATTTTGACACCTAACACGCAGTTTACGTTTTTTAATTTCCATCTCTTTGGGGTGAAATCCCATTAATATGCTCTAAGAGCCACCGATATCTGCTTGAAAGTGTAAAGATTCACGGCTTGCCACTTGATGGGCGCTTTCGACATATCACACCTTATTGAATTGAGTCATGGGGAAATAGACTCTGAGAGCGCATGCGTAATGGCATAATAGCCTATATGCAGATGAGAGTTAATTTAGTGTGCACACTGCAAAAAATGTCAATCTTAACAAGTCAATTAGTCTCATACTCTGTCTTAAAATTTTATTTTTCTCAATGGAGAGAAATAAGTTCACTTGCTTCCAATGCAGTTTCGCTTGTTTCAGATATGTTCTAGAAACAAGTGTCAATATCTTTTAACAAGGAATAAGGCAGATCACTCCACTACAAAAAAAGCTGATTTGAATTGGAAAAAAACGTAACATTATCTCGCTCCACTGGCAGATTTTTATTGTTATATATTTTAACACTCAACAAAGGATTAAAGCATGTGTATTTTTTGCAGTGCACGGTTTCAGGATATTTCGGCACTATAACGGTAAGGTCAGCGAAATAAGAGTCTGTGATGGTGTGTTCACCCAGGGGTGCCTCCTAACCAGGACACTAAACGTATCCAATTAAAGACCATTTGGCTTAATTAAAAAAACTACCTGAGCATTTTTTGTTATTGTCCTTTAAAATGTCAGAATCTGAAGTTCAGTAACCCGCGACACAGCCCAGTGTTTAATTTCTTGTGTCGAGCTTGCCCTGCATAGACAGAAATATACATTAAATGCAGGCTTGTGTGCTTTATGTACAGGCGAGCTCTTGTAGATGTATGAAATTACTCTGCATTTGGGTCTGGTAAGTTGCAACCAATGACTAGGTGGTTCCTTACCTTGCCGTGACCCTCTTACACATTATTAACCCATTTCTCCGCGTTATTCTGACGACGGAAACAACAGGGCAATATGGAAGCTCATTCATAAAATTCAGAGGTAATTTGCTTCGGCAGATATACCGCTGTCCCTTTAAATTGTTTATTAAGAATATACTACATGCACTGATACTCCCGAAGACCTCTGGGTATTATTAGGCTAAATGGTTTCTCACACTATTAAAATCATCAATGGCCAAATCTAAAAGCAAATGACTTGAGTATGTTGGCCTACAAGATCTGGGAATCCATACATCAGATGTATGCGTTTTGCTTAATAAATGTATACCTAGTCTGGAGGCTATGTTTTTGTAGAAAGAAAAGCATGCCGTATAATGGTGCATGGGTATTGCGAAATAACAGTGAAGCAAAAATGTATTCCCCATACTAGACGACCAAGCCGAGGTTTTGTAGACCGGAGAAAGCTGAAGAACGTGGGTGGGGACCTGGAAGGAGTCATTATTTTGGGGGGTATAGACCAATTCATGCACAGGTTGCAACCCCACACACACACACACACACACACACACACACACACACATACACACACACACACCACCACCACGACTACCACCCCCCTCCATCTACGTCGCAGACTCAGCTTCCGCTTCGCACTGCTGGTCACTGATGCGTAGTGGAGGGCTGGAGAGAGGGAGAGACATAGACTTCGACAGAGACAGGGAGAGAGAGGAGGGAAGAAGGAGGTGACGAACCTGCTCCTCTGGGACCCAAGCTACACTGCTAGGTGCTATCAGCAGGGTAGGCTTACAAAAAGGTCCTCATCTGTTAAAATGTTCAATGAGGCACCGAGGAGCGCCTTATAACTGTCACTGAGCTGTGTGAGAATCTCCCAGTCTGCTTTTTTTTGTTATGGTCGCGTCCCTGCTTGTGTAGGAAATCTGGATTTGCTCTGAGGGAAAAAAGATTCATCCATGGAGATACTGGGTAGCTTCTTCCGAACATAACCTCTGGATTATACGCTGATTTGGGACGGGGCATTTCACTGTTTTGAAGCGATATTTCTCACTAATCATCCCACATTGCGACGTGTTTTGGGACGGTAAGCTGCTCCTACTCTGCAGAGGGCTAGTCGTTGTTATTGCCATTCATACGGTTTTCTGCATGCCAGAATCGCCTTATTCTGCAAAAGTGACTATGTCTGAGTGCCGGGAATTCATTTGGCTTTTTTTGTTTTGGAGCTTGGCTGTGCTTCGTTTAACCATATCGCAAACGAGTCGGTGCCTCTCCGTGCTTTTGTCATGGGAACATGAACAGGCAATAGTTTTTCCTAAACACAAAGGGATCCTGTAGCCTTCAATAGTCCCCAAAAATTATATTATATTTTTTACGTTAGGAAACGTATAGGTCATTGGCTTTACAAGTCTCGCTCAGCCTACTTCAATGATATTTTAGGCTATTGAGTTTCTGTTACATTGGCATCTTAACATGCCACCAAAACATTCAGCCTATTCGTGCATTTACAATGAATTAAAGTTTAACTTGGTATGCTGTTATTCTATAAGCCTTTACTTTTAAACTAGGTTATGGTTTCCTGATCTACCTATATTTATTTTAATGCCTATATTTGTTAGCCTATATGTCAGGGTGAGGGCACTTTCGAAGATTACACAACTTAATATTTGTAATCACCTTGTTACAGACTCGTAATCACCAAACTGTGCTCTGAAATGAGGTGTGTGTGTGTGCGTGCATAAGACTTATTCAGTCTTTAATAATATTAAGTAATAATATTAAGAATTCCCAGCTGCAGACTGACAATGAAATTCCTCTGTGTTTGGATCTGACAGCTGGGACGCTGGTCTTCGGAGCTCCAGTCATGGCGGACCAGGAGGAAAGTTTCGTCCTCCAAAACTCTCCCAGCGGCTCGGATTCAAGGGAATTACACAGCGACAATAAATCAGAGAAACAGAACGGGACCTCAAGCAAATCTCCATCTTCACAGACAACTTATATTCAACAGGTCAGTTTCACCTGCCAATGCCACTCACTCATATAGGCCTTGCTGCTTCAGGTCGTTTAGGAGTCTGGTGTTACAGCCTTTTTGGGATCACTACGCTGTAAAAATATTCACCTAGTGTAGCACTGAGTCTTCAAATCTTAAACAAAATCTTGAAACAAGTAAAAAAAAAAACTTCTGCCAGTAGGATGAAAGAATTTCATTGGTTTCTGATGCAACAGACCTTGCTTCAGAAATGTTCTTGGATAAAGTGTAATTTTCTTGATACAGGTGGAGTGATCTGCCTCGTTCAAGATACAAAAATATTTCAATTCCAGAAACAAGCCACACTGGGCAGCACGTTCCCTTGTTTTTAGAAAAATGCGATTTTAGCACAGAATAAGAGACTAGATAAACTTGTTAAGATGTTAATTTTTGCAATGTATGCTTCATACTATGTTAAGACATGAACGTGAAAGCAGCGTGAACTGATAAACTAAACTGAACTTAAATGTAAATATGCAATAATAACAAAACCTTTGAGCCTACAGAGGTCATTGTGCGAATTTTTAATTACCTTTAATTAAACTCGAGCACGAGGGTTAGCTCGTCACCAATACATACGTTACATTGATTATTATGTAGACTTCACTTTGACAGCCCTCTAACAATGCAATAATTCATACTTTTCCTTATCCGCATGTTGCGTGTATTGAAACTATAATTTATGTTTCACTTCAAACCTCTGGCATTTGTAATTTTAACTTAGGCTGTTGCAGAAAGATATATCATGTTTTTTTGACTTTGAACATTTGAATAACTCAGTAGGCCTCATAATACCCCCAAATCCGATGCATTTGCTCGAGACGGTCTGGGAAAGCGACTTCTGCGCAATACAATTTAATTAAAGAAAATCCATGACTGCTCAATAAGCACTTGGTTTTATTTTGAAGGGAATGGAGGGAATAAAAGTCTACCTGCACGAGAGGGAACTGTGGATGAAGTTTCACGAGGTGGGAACCGAGATGATCATTACCAAAGCCGGAAGGTAAGAGGACACGCTATACAAATATTTTCATGACTGACAAACACAATTCAGAAACCAGGGGTGCTTGCTGGCGAATCGCTAGTTAGGCCTCGTACGCTATTATTTTATTTTATTTGAGTTTAGGGGTAGACTAGGCCTATTTGTGCGACCGCAGAGAAAACATACAGCATTTGAGGGACGCTTTATCCAAAGCGCCTTACAGTATCATGGGTGCATGCATTTTTAGCCTGGGTGGCCCCAGTGGGAAATGCAATAATGTAAGCTACTCTCCTCTCGACTTATCAGGCCGAGACAACACATGAACTAAACTATCTTCTACGATGCCAGTCGTGCTGTAACGTATAACACCCATAGTGTCTCTTTCAGTCAGTATTTCCTACAGGGCTACAGGGCTTCATTTTATTCAGCTTAGTGATGTGGAGGACGAAGTTCATTGAAACAAAGATATATGAAGGAAAACTGAAACATGTAAGAGATGCAGCAGCGTTTGCTTTCCATTGTTAGACTGTTGTTGGTGTGTGTGTGTGTGTGTGTGTGTACACTGTTAGCTCCCATGTGGCCCCAGGGTGTATCTAGTCAAGCTGAGTGTGAACTTGGATATGCATGATGACCGGTGGTCTCTGCTCATGTCAAATTGTCCTGTGGCTCTTCTGTTCATATTATGAATGGTGGATATTTATTATTCATCGCAGCCACGTTTCAATATCCTTTCCAGTGTGCGCAAAAGGTTAGAGAGTTTTTTTCTCACAGCTGCATAAAGCCTTCATTATATTCCCCTCAGTCATTTACCCTTGTTGCTGGCGTGAGACGAAGAGCATCCCTCCTCTTCCTCACCCCTTCCCTTTAAATTACATTGTTATTGCCACGGGCCAGGTTCCAGTCGGTCTGTGGCTGCTTACTGCTGGTCAGACTTTCTCTATGATGTTTTTCTTTTGCCATGCAGCATATGGCCTGATTTATGAGAACTGCCACTATGGACCATAGTGAAAAAAGGTGAATAGCCCTGTTAGCTTTTATGGTACCCAGACCCCAATCAGACCCAGCGCTCACTAAATAAGCATTTATCTATTCAATCTACCCCACGTGAGTTTTAGCAGCATTATTTCATTAATTGGAGTTAACTTTCGTTTACTTAACTTCACTGTGGAAGTGAAGTAATTAAAAAAAACAACGCACAGTGATAAGGTTGGGCTATAGTTTGGAGTTAGGGCCTGAGATTTGGAGAATGCACCTCTTAAAAACTACTGAAAATAAATTAGTTCATTTTAAGGATGTTATGAAATTTGAATTCTATTGATTTACTAATCTGCACAGAAAACAAAACTATCATTTGACGTTTGGTAATATGAAAATACATTAATTATTGTAACTTTTTTTACATATATATATGTATAACATTTTCCATAGTTTCCTGTCAGAAATTCTCGCACTAAATCATGTTTTTCTTTTCAGGCGAATGTTTCCCAGCTTCAAAGTGAAAGTCACTGGACTAAACCCCAAAACTAAATACATACTCCTGATGGATGTTGTACCTGCGGACGACCATCGATACAAATTCGCCGATAATAAATGGTATGTAAAAATAACACAAAAGGTAGTTATGATGGACCAGTATCCAAAAAATCTGCACCGCAGGAACAAAACGATCGCCTTTAATTCTATATGCAGGGCATTTCACAATAATAGGGTACTTTGTTTGGGGTCCGGCAACTCCCCTCTCTGGAGTTTACTCTAATAGGACATTTTATATTGATTGGGTTGTCCTGACGGATGAGTATCGGAAGTCAACATATTCGTTCCACTAGAATTATGAACTGTGTATTTTTAAATGGGTGCCAAGAAAATTTTGTCAGTAGGGAGAAGCATTTCTGCTGGGCCTGTTTCTGGTGTTGAATGAATGTTGATGACTTTTCCTATAGCTACAGCAGCATATAGCTGCATTGAAACAAGGCTCTCTTTTCACATCAATGGGACATAAACACGCCTATTTGTTTAGTGTCATGTCGATCTTTCTAACCTTGGTCAAGAATGCCTTGTTTGGGTCACTGCCTTTCAATGAAGGGATACTTAAAGAGGATAATCACATGCCAGTACCGCCGATAATGACTTGCCCAAAGCATGTCCTGGAACTAATTCTTCTCTTGATCTAACAATGTTGGAAAACAATGTCCACCAGTTCCAAATTACCATAGCTGACCAATATGGTGACGAATGACAACCCAAAACCCAATCCAAAGTTCCAAAAGTTCTGGGGTTTTTTTTGCATTATATTAGGCTACCTTCCTAGTGATCTATAAAACTTAAAGACTTTTTGCAAAGTTTCGATAGAGGCAAACACCCTGTCGACCTACTTTTAAATAATTAAGGCTGTGCCTAATCGGTCCTATTGTGCGGCATAATAAATTGAAATTCTTTTCAACGCAATTCTCAACAGCGCCGTCTAGGTTAGAGCTGGCAACAATACTAATTGAGTATTTTTATTTTACAACTCGACTTATTAATTACATATTTTCTTTACTACGAGGTAGTCCTATAGGCAATTTCGAAATGCGGTGAAAGGACCTATAACAATATACTACAAATGTCTAGACTTTGGAATACTCAACAATTGAATAACGGAATAATAACATACTGATGATGTAAATTTTGTATAATTACGTTTTGCACCAAGGATACGTGAAACCTCTTCCTACAGAGGTTCCAGAGTATAATCGTAGTCATTTTGGGCATATCCTAGTCTATAGGTGATTAATATAGCTGGCTAGGGATGTGCGTCCCAGGCCAAAGTGTTAAAGTGTGACTGTGGTGCTGTTATCCAGGTCTGTGACCGGGAAGGCCGAGCCCGCCATGCCCGGGAGGCTCTATGTTCACCCGGACTCTCCCGCCACTGGGGCGCATTGGATGAGGCAGCTTGTCTCCTTTCAGAAGCTGAAACTGACCAACAACCACCTGGACCCGTTCGGACACGTAGGTTTACCCGTGCCTAGGCCTATCATGTATTATTTAACTTGTCTTTATCTCTGATACAATTATATAATGATAATTGATAACCTGGCCGTTATCATTGATCCCCGTCACGGGATTGTCACTTGCCCAGGGCGCAGGGTCAGCTACAGACCAGCGACCCTTGAGCCGGTAGGGTTTCGGTGTGTTGCTCAATGGCACTTGGGCAGGGAGGATGCTTGCGGCTTGAGCCCAGGTCGTCCGGTGTAGGCCGCTCTGCCGCCCCACACAACATAAGTAGTATTATTATAAGTAGTATTTTCCAAAACGTTAAACGTTGCCTAGGCTAATGATTGCTGTGTTTTGTGTTTTTGCTCTCCAAACATCTGCCTTCCTTAGTGACGCATGAAAGTCATCCAGAATAGTTGGAGAGATTCAGTGGCGTTCAGACTCTCACAGGGCGGGCACAAATAAAAATGCTATAGGGGAGTGCAGAGTATTGTGATGTTGGGTCTTGCGAGGTGCAAGAGGGAATGATAGGGGATTGCTCCCTAAGATGAAAAAATCCGCTTTTTAAAACTAAGTTAGTGTATCTTGGCCTTTGAGACATGTGATGCGAAGACCAGTCATTAAATATAAAATGTATTGAATGCATTTGGAAGTTGATATTTAAGATTTTGTATTTTTTTAAGATAAAATTTTTAAAAAACGAATTTTCAATTTTTAATTCCCATTGAACCTCTGGGTATATACACACAACTAATATACACTTTATTAGAGTTTTAAAGGTCATATTTTGAAAATGAATCTGTACATGGCACAACTGGTCATGTTCCTACTGACTGGTAAAACAGATAAAGTGATTATTATGTCTGTTACATTATTCTAAAAGTCCATTCACCTCCGGACAGCCTCCAGCTATACTCAAACTACTCAACCTATTGACTTTATACATATTTTGTTGTTCTTTCAAATATATTCATTCAGAATATGTCTACTTAAATGTGAAGTAGTCTATCAGTATTCTATCTAGTATTCTATCACACGAAAAACAAATTCTAGAAAGTATTAGTTTTCCCCATTGTTAGTTTTGGGATAAATCACCACAATGGTAAAAAAAAAATTCAACATTTCATCCTCAGACTTAAGCTTTAGACTTCATCTTTCAAATGTATATCAGGTTTTGAACAATATTTTCCTTTCAACATTGTTCCATTTTTTCTCTTCAATTAGGATATAATGTGGAATTTGGCACAGTGTAGAATAGATGCTCTCCTTATGGAGTGTATTCATAGTTCCTGGTGTTTAAAAGAAAAAAAATAAATAGTCACTCTCAGTTTTCATTCTTCAGTGGGTTTTGTCCAGTTAACTGCTGACTTCAAACAACAACAACAAAACGTGCATTAAAAGTACACTTTTCCCCATTCATTGACTGGAGAGGGTGATATTTTAAATCCAAGAAAATGTACGCAAATGTTATTCTAAATGAACCATATATTCAATATTGTGATTGAATACTCTAATGGAAAGAGTATAAAGTTAAGATACCATATAAGATAAGAAATATGGGTCAAAAGGATGGGATTTTGCATATTGTACAAGTTGTTGCAAGAAAAACTCAATTAAAACAATTTGAAAAGCAAAATATTATTAGAAACCAATAACTTCAGTCTGAATAAAATGGTTTGAAATGTCAAGTTTTTCTTCCAGAGGCAGTTTTGTCAAAATGAAATAAGGGAGAGATTGCTGTGTTTTTATACTTATTTATACTTCATTTTTTTCTTACAAGGTGCACTTCACATCAATACTTGGTCCCCTCTCCTCTTTTAGGCCACAATAATAATCATGCTTCAAATGAGATACAGTATCTATATTGAGTGACATTTTGAGAAAACTTAAATTTCTAATGTTCATTCACCAATCAAAAATTGAATTGAATTTACGTCAATTTCACTCCACCAGTGTTCCTGATAAAGTAGCATGACACGCTTGGCACCAAAAGAATACTTCCGTACTTTTTGCAGCCTTAGCTTTAATGTTACGCCCTCTAGATGCCGTTAAGGTTACAGACCTCCTTGAAGCCAGGTGGAGTATGGAGAAAGGGGCAATTACACCCCCACCCACCACCACCCTCACTCCCCCCATGTGAACACCAGTGGAGAGATTGTATGGTACCCATTTCCTAACTTTAACAACTCATTATTCTAAACTCCCTATCTGGCCCCAGGCTTTTGTGATTCCTGCTGTACCCAAAACAGCAAACATAAACATCACTTACTTCATCAATGTGTTTCCATGCTACAAATGGGCCTGTTGGCAGGAGGTTTTCATAAAGTTTTAAGGTGATGGTCACATTGTGGCCAAATTTGATGTCTTGTTGTAGAATTAAATAGTCACACTGTTAGATTTCATGCAAATAGGCCTAGTCATGCAAGGAAACAACTAAACATTTAGGACATTGGCAAAAGGCACGAGAAAAGATCATTTGTAGTTCTGCTTTTTAAAGACAGAGACTAGAGGAAAAAATAATAATAATTGAATTGAGATAAATCAAAGTTTTCAACAAGTGTTGAATAGAGTTGCAAAGTTGACTATGTTCAATTTCAATTTTGCAACAGTGATGATAAAAATGTCACATGTATGTTTTCTGTAAATATGTGCACTATATTCCTCAGTTACCTGGTAAAATATACAGCAGGATGGAATGGCATCATTAATGGTCAGCATTAAAACTTTTTTTAATGTCTTTAATCTCTTTGGAAGCTTAATCTCATTACAATTTGATCGTGATAAAATTCAATTCAATTATCACGGTGCAGATGAACATTTATTAGGTGGCTACCGGTCTCTTTTCGCTGGTTTTGTTCTTTTACTGCCAATTATAACATATCCATTTTTTGAAATTACTTTCTGTGTTTTTGAAACAGCGATTCCAATCTGAATGAGAATCTAAAGTGAGACTGCTTTTGGCCATTCACAGTGACCGAAGCACATATGCATGTACACATGCAAGCCACTATCTATCCCTGGTCACATGGCACCTATAGTGATTGTTGCTTTGCCAAAACGCAGCTGGTATAATGAAATTGGAGCTCAGTCGGAATGTGAGCAGTGTTGTAAATTTTGGGTCAGAATGCATTTTTGATTGGTTGCAGTGGTTCCTGGCCTGCCCTCCTTCGTGCTGGGAGACAGCAACTTGGGATTCATAAATGAAATGCTGGTGGCTGGCCAGAAATATGTTCCATCAGCTTGTTGGTCCAGCTGGTTGAAATAACTTGGAGATGATTTATAATTACCAGCATTGAGACATGAGACCGAAACATATTGCTGATGTAGATTGGACCAGTTTAGAACAAACCTGAAGCAGAGGCTTTCCTCTACAAATGTCTGGTAATTAGACACACATCAGCAGACAGGGCAGGACCTCCCTCCCTAGCTCAGGACTGTTGTGAAGGAGTCTGACAGGAAACAAGGCAAGCTAAGCCCCACAGGGCCCATGTGTTTGTGTACAGAGTTAATTGTTTAATCTTTGTGTTTTATTCCTCTGAATCCGATTTAGAAGTCAACAGATTGAGGTGACATGTCATAGTTTTGAAATGTATGATACTCCTTTGTTAAGGTGGTAGCTTTAACACATCTCATTTGACATTGCAGACAACATGAGCCTTTTCATACATGTTGAGAAAAGAGTGCATTATTATAGATTTGAGTAAGAAATTTTTTTTTGCATTTCTAACTACAAATTCCTAAAATCATTCATTTTGTCTCAGGTTTCATACCAAGCTGAAGCTTTTGCTGTGATCTTTTTCTCAGCTCTCTCAATATTTCTCAATGTTATTCATCTCCCCCGTCGATTTGCTCCTGCACTCGTCTCCCTGTCTTCCCACACATGTTTGGCTAGGAGGGTGGAGTGTGAGGATCCCACTGTTTATATTTGAATGGCAGTGTGAGATGAGCAATAGATGATGGTGTACAAAGCCTGCTAATCCCGAGGCTCGGGAAAACCCTCTGATGTGGTGGAACTTGAAAGCAAAGGGCAGCGGCTTGAGACCCAGAGTGATCCCTCACTATCATTAAATACTATCACCCAGAGGCTGGGGGAACAGAGATATAGGGACCCAGCAGGGCAGCGGCTGGGCCAAGGATACAAGGCGTGTGCTGGGGCCCCAGTGGGTGGTCTACAGCAATACCCCTACCCCCACAGTCCCCCCTCCTATACATATTGGGCTTTAGGAACCCACAGTCTGTGGACCATGCTATTTTCCAGGTTGAAATATACATTTAGATATTTCCAGTCAACTTCTAATGTGTCTCAGTGGCAGACATTTTTAGCTCATTCTAAAATAATGTGTGGTGAATGACAGTGTTCGCATTGATGGGGTTGTTGTTGTGGTTTGTCTCCAGACCTCAAATAAACCATTAATGAATGCATGGGAAAGCTTGATGCAACCTACTTTTTGACTTCACTGTTTTCAGCTAGTTTTTAAAGGTCTTTCATAGAAAGTTAAAGCGTCGATCCTGAATCCAAACAATGGTGGACAGAGTCATGGAGTCTCTCAGTACAGGAACCAATACAATATGACATGACATCAAATATGTTTTGAAGCTGTCAAATAATTATTTACAGTTATAAACAACTGAGTAAATAGACATGTATTAAGAGTTACAATGGGATTAGAACAGCAGGTCTTAATTTTTCTCAGCCTGGGAACTTAATTTGGGTAAAAGTATCCTTACTTGGGGCCCAGGCTCTTTAAAACATACTAGATACTAAAACATACTAAACATACTAAAACATACTCTTATTTTCCATCTGCAAGTCATCAGCACTCTTCAACAGCCCATGTTTATCTAACCAAACTGATATGCTCAACTAATCCTGACTAAGATTTGTTGTATCACAACTCGTATTAAGTCATATTGCATCTACAAGGTACACAATAGGCTGTTGAAATCCATTTTACCCGGTTCCTCCCCATTACAAAAACCTATTGCACCATGAAATAAGATGAAGTTCAACTGGAAATTCATAATGGATCCTCTATCTAGGCCTCTATGGTTCAGTCAATTCTAAGAATGGACTTGGAATGATGTCTATGCAATACTACAAGATGCCCCTGCAGGTACTGGAGGTCAGGGCAATCCCTTGTCTCTTCTCTACAGTATGCTGGCAGTGAAAGGCGGGTACAAAAACAACCTTTAAGATAACAGATAGTAGGAATGCCTATGGGACAGAGGGTGGTGGGTGTAAAATAGGGAGGGGGGG
>OOFE01037196.1:0-10493 GCA_900323365.1 Monocentris japonica | reverse complement strand
GGGGGGGGGGGTAGAAGAAAAAAGCCCTGTTTTGTTATCTCTAAATATAAGGGGATTTAATGAAAATAAAAACCATTAGATTGCTCAAGGCTGATGACCATGACTCCCCGGTACGTCAGAACAATTAGACTTAAGACCCACAGATGAGAGGGCCTCATAAGAGAAGTTCAGGGCTCAAGTTCAGCTGGGCAGACCGCGTCTTAATGTCGCCAAGCTAGCCACCGGTAGTAGTCATCACTTAGCACAAACTAGGTTAGTCAGGTTAAAGGGGGAACCAGAGAAGGGACATGTCGGTCTGTCCTCTGATCTAGCATATTTCTATTGCCATGTAAACAGTATTGTAATGCACCAGTGAATTAGTCCTCTGCACTCAAGCAGTACTGGGTTTGGACTTAAATAATAACTCAATAGTTCTATTTCAGTTTTGGCTGACCAAGACCAAACAGACAGGCCTAGATTTCTGCAACTGAGTAAGGTTTATATGAATACTACAATGATAAAATAGTTGAACTATGCATGCAACAACAGTTTATTTAAAAGACCTCAAAAAGACTGAAAATGACAATATAGAAAAAAGATTTCAAAGACACAAAACTACTTTTACTACATTTTGTAGCAACAGAAACTTTAACCTTTGGTCAAATCAGGATCAGGTTATGCACTTTTTCACTGAAAAGATTTACAGATTTACACTGTTGATCCTTGGATGCTGTGTATGAAAATAATGAAGAGACTCTTCTAATTCATGCCATCTGCGTCTGCATTTAATTTTGTATTGCTATTATCCATTACTAGCAATTGGCAATGAAATAATGCTGTAATCTAGACTAATAATTAATAAAATGGTTATCATACCTCCTCTATACAGGAACACGTCTTTACAAAAATGGGATACCAGATTTAATTATGGAAAATGTGAGGCAATATTGGCACTCGGGCAACACATGGACAACCATGGAAAGATGGCTGTTGTAACGGCCAAAAAATACAACTGTGATGCATGCTGCTACATATGGAAAGGGGAGACCGCCAGGGTTATCATTACATTTACATTATAATAATTCCTCTATAATATTTCCTCTAAGCTCTCCAAAACAACAGCTGAGAGCTTCCAACAAACCTATGGGATTTTCTGGGGAACACTTACTACAGCTTTTGGACTTTTTGAGGCACCCCTAACTTCATATAGTAAGAAAACTTAATTTTATAGTATTTATTTCCGTCGGCTTTGCAGGTTTTTGGGATAGGGTGTTTATTAAGCTTTGCCTTGATAAAAGGCGATCGGACAGTTGTCTAACGGTACACATTTTCCTCTTTTTAGATCATCCTGAACTCGATGCATAAATATCAACCAAGGATTCACATTGTCAAAGCAGATGAAAATAACGGCTTTGGCTCTAAAAACACGGCCTTCTGCACTCACGTCTTCCCCGAGACAGCCTTCATTGCGGTCACGTCCTATCAGAACCATAAGGTAAGTCCTCAGTCTTGGATTTCGTTTTTTATTACAGTCCATTGCAGAACAAATACCAGCGTATTTTGTCAGACGGCTTCATTTTGTCAATCTTTCATACGAGGGAAAACGTAGAAGGAATACAAACGGGACAATCTATTATTGCAGTGCCGTCCAAGGTGGACAATTGCAGGCCTATGATTAATTTCCTTTCTAACGGTTACAAGCAGAAATAAGTTAAATAAAGTCGCACACCCTAAGAGTTAAAATAAACGTTGCCCTTTTACTCTGGAAAGCCTGCAATATTGAAAATAAGGATGGAAAGTATCGTTTCTCCACGAGGTTATAGCAATGCCTTGTCACCGTCAGCTTCAGCCCATGTTGATACTGGTATCACACTGAGTCATTGACAGATGAGGGAAAACTGCAGATAGCCTACTAGAGGAGGCCTGACCTCAAGAGACTTTTTCAGGTTACATTGTCTTTTTAGAGTGAGACATGCGACTGCTGCTTTCCAAGCACCTTAGTACCTTAAAAAACTGGGATAATAATAACAACAATAATAATAACAATAGCAGCAACAACAATAACAACTATAATAGTTGTTATTTTGTTATTCTTAGTATTAACATTCTTACCGATTATTAGCAGTGTATAATATTTTAACCTATGACTAAACAACGAAACAACTGAATCTTTTTTACACACCTTGAAATAACCCATGCCAAATTTCTGACTTAAGTAAAATTATTTATGCCCAAATTTATTTCCTAGAATCCACGGTTGTTTTCAATCCGTTTCACAAGTTATTTGGCATGAAAGAAGCAACTCTTTCGCTCAGTGTTGGTGATTTGCTCGAAATTAACCAAACTTTTCCTCTATTTGACTATTTAAAACAATCCTCTGCACGTGTTGTTACACACTATTCGAAGAAACTCCTGAACACTTTGGTAAGATGCCAGAAGACGGAAAATATTAAATGCATTAGCAGTTTGAAATATTCACCACCTCTAACCGTTCGTTTCCTTGAACACACGACATTGTCCCTTTTCTCTGAGCTGCCCATTATTTTCCTGCTGTCATTTAAGCCACGCTGGTTTAGCCTGATATCAATTAATAGAAAGTTGTATTTACTGCGCGAGCTGGAGAGTGAAATTTTAACAGCTTGAGTCCTGACGATTTAAAACATTTTCTTGTTTTCTCCACTTAAACTTCAACAAATGGGAAAAGGGTAAATCAAGCAAAATTGAATGAGTTAAATTTGTTTATTCACAGTGAAATATCTAGAGGCCAAAATCACTTGTTTGTTAAACATTGGTTGTACTACATCGCCATTTAAGCCCATTTGGGAAAAGAAGCAAGATAGTCTCTGTACTTTTCAGTTCCCTAAATTCCGAATAGTCTAGCCTTCAAAAACTCTTTGGGGATACGAATCAGTGTCTGTTTAACATCCCCTTTAACCATGTCTTAGTGAGTTTTTAGGTTGGAGCAGAGGGAATATGGAATAAAGGGGCGAAAGCTCATAACGTCTCCAGAGCCAATCCAAAGTCTCGGCGCTTCTGGGAACAGGAAGCCCAAATGACCGACATTCTGTAGAGACCATTAATTATTTTCAAACATGTTATTGGGGGCTGAGATTGCAACCCTGGGCTAATTATTGGGGCTTGCCAGGCCTGCGCAAAAACAAGCATTTCTGATTTCCAGGCACTTTACCACAACTGTCTAATCAAACAGTCCAACATCTGCCAAAGCAATGTGCTGGAGGCATGTGTCCAATTCACCTGTTAGTCTCTCAGCTAACAAAAATGGTCAAAGAGTCTCTGGCTCCAAGTCTCTGGTTTCAAGGTTGTAATTAAAACATTTTCCGAAATAGTGTTTTCCAAAATAGTATGTCTTTACGTTATTCTCTTCAACTGAAAAGATTTGAGTGCCCTATAACACTGTAGCATGCATTTAAGTAATATTTATTAAATCTTATTTTAAGCACTTTTCTTGAAAAAAATCTATAGGCAAAACCAAACCATCTGGAAATAAAAGCATGGGTGATATACTGGCCTATAGCATAGTTTGGACATGATTCTGAATTTCTCCTGGTTGTCTGATTTCTTTCTATCAGCTGAGCTCAATTAATAGGATAACTACCATGTGTTTTGCAAAATGTTATATAGTTTATGTTGTTTGAATGAGTAATCATTTGTCTATTTCTTTCTTTATTGGAAAGTGTGCAGAACTGCAAAAATGGAACACAATTATGATATCCAACTTTTATTCCAATTTTAAAGACATTAAACAATAAATATATACTCTGCCAGGCTGTGTGTGTTAACAAGAGGCTATAAGTGTCACAACAAGAGAGATTTTACAAGGTTTGGAGAAAGTGTCAGCCAGCGTTCAGACAAACCTCCAGTCTTGTCAGAAGACTGGAAGCATACAAGAGCTGCCAACTAATTACCTGCCAGAAACCACTGCTCACAAGAGGGATATGGATTGTGTTTAACCTCTTTGGGGGTGGTTCTCAAAACTCACACTGCACTATTTCTTCTTAGGTATTTATAGACATTTCAATCAACACATAAAGTGATGTAATGAACTACACATTTTGCATCTGTTACACATACTTTAATTCGTAGTGTTAAGCCGGAGACAATCAAATTAAAAAAACAAAAAAATATCATATTGAGATATATGAGTTTAATGAAATTGTTTAGCTGAGGATACCTCAAAGTGTCTAAGTTTTCAGGAAATATGACCTGCAGTTACTTCATTCTCTTAGGTAACTGATTACTTTGCGTGTAAGAACAGTGACAAAATAATACATAAAAACTCTGCTCTACAAGTACATGTTTTAAAACTGTTGTCATATGAGCCTCAAACTACATAGGGCATGTCTTTTCTGAGAAGCTAGCATTTTACTAGCTAATAGAACTGTTGTAGCATGTTTCTTTAATATCTTTTCTTTAATATATCTATCTCTAATAGTTTTTGAACCTCAATATGATACAAGTATTGTATTATTAAAGTCAAATGTGTTTGCTGTTGCAGATAACCCAGCTGAAGATTGAGAACAACCCATTTGCAAAAGGCTTTCGTGGGAGTGATGATATGGAACTGCACCGGATGTCCAGAATGCAAAGGTAGTTATAGTTTTCAAACCAATGCAGGTGTTTCATTCATCTTGGAGCATATGTGTTTTTAGATCATTATCTGTAATGTATTTCTTCCATTGATCCCTGGCCTCTATCCATGGAAATATTTACCCAAACTGAATGATGATATAGAGTCGATTAATGTAACCACAATCAGTTAGGGTTGACTGACATCCTCCTCACAATGTCACTTAACAAGCCCCACTATGATCCCTCAATCACAAATGCAAACCAGTTATAGGGGTTATTTTCGGTGAGTGTTATTTTCAGTGATGTAAGTGTAGTTCTTGATTTTCAGCCAGGCTTCATGTTGAAGACTTTTATGGCTGATCTGGCAGGGCCTCTGAAACATGAGTGCAACATCTCCCTTAACTCTCTCTACTTACAACAGCGTTCCATTCAGTTGTGTGTCTGCTCTGTATGTGTGTGTGTGTGTGTGTGTGTGTGTGTGCATGAGCACGTGCACGTGTATTGAATTGGTGATATAGTTTGGTCCAGCAGCCAAGGCAGTATACGACCACATTGCTTGCTCTCTTTCTATTATTCAGTCCAGATGAGGGATGGAGCATGCGTCCATACTATGTGGAAAACACATTTTCAAAGGAGAAAATCTGGTTTTGAGACTCACATCCCACCCGCCCCCCTGGAGCAGCCAACACAGGCCTTGTGTGCATTCAAATGAAGAATTCCTCAATCAGAGAAAACTGGAAAATCTGTTTGGCTTTTCCACAGGGTGTTAAAATCCTGCCTCTTTCCCATAACTTTTATAAGAATAGAATAGAATAGAGTTCATTGTATATTAGGCAATGCAGATTAATGTCATGTGATTTATGTTGGAATGGTATGTGAAACACTGAAATTCAAAGTGAGAGAAAATCCCTGGAAAGAATTCATTAGATGCCACCTTTCTCAGTGGAAATTTAATACAATAATAATAATACTCCCGAACAGTTTCAATAAATTGTCTACTTGATCATGTCAGACAGATGTTCAGTTACATTAAGTAGGTGTGTGCCACAAGATAATACTATGTTGTGAGTGAAATGCATTTCACATATAGAAATTTGCAAATGAATTGAGCTTGGGGAGAGTCCAAACCACACTATCATTCTTACACGCCATTGTCCAATTCTGCCCAGTGCAGTAAGCTAGGCACGTCTGCTCATGGTTACAATTTTGAAGGGAGAGCTTATTGCAAAACCAGGTCACTGTTTCAAATGGAACGATCCCGGGAATCAAAGAACCAGAAGTAGCAAAATGATCTATACGGATCCTATGAATTAAATAGGAGTGAAATACATGCTGGCATTTTCTCTGGAAAGGGATTTCCCCAGAGCAGTGTCTCTCAGTGTGTCCTTAGTGGGTGTGATTCATTGATGGTGAATGTTAACTGTCTTTGAGTACAGGCCTTAGGATGAATGGCCTAAATTATTATTATAACTATGGATTTTATTTTGATGCTGTGTAGAAGTGTTGATGACAATCATAAGAGCAATATTAGAGATGGACCACAGTGGGACACACATATTTGAGGAAGGCAGTTGCACAAAATTTTACCAATAACTAACTGTGTGTGTGTGTGTGTGTGTGTGTGTGTGTTTGTGTTTGTGTGTGCGTACGTGCGTACAGTACTAAAGAGTACCCAGTAGTCCCTCGTAGCACAGTCCGCCAGAGAGTGGGCACCAGCCAGAGCCCATTCAGCGGAGAGGTCCAGGGCATGGCCACCCCCAGCACCCTTAACACCCAATACTCCCAGTGTGAGAATGGGGTCACAAGCACATCACAGGACCTGCTGCCCCAGTCGGGCTCTTACCCCCTGCCACATGAGCACAGCCAGGACTACCACTGCATCAAGAGGAAAGGTAGGAGATTCTCCTGTGACATGAACTCAAACAGATCTGTGTAGCATTTTATTCAGGCATGATTTTGGCATGATGGTTAGAGAGAGCGTCCTGCAACCAGTAGGTCACAGGTTCAGTCTTCAAGACATCCAATATATCCACCTCTGTTAATGTGTCCTTGAAGAGCACCCTTCGTGGCTGCCTTTGCACTCTGACCATTCTGATGGATTGGGTAGGTATGCAAAGAAAAACTGTGTATTATGGCATCTGAAGCGCTCTAAAAAGTAGCATGGTTCGTGTCAATGCATAAATAAAATAAGAAGATGATACTGCATGATTACAAAATATTTCATAATAGTTTAATGACATAGGGTAAATTTTGAAGTTTACAGAATTGGGAGGTATCACTTTAAGGGAAATGTAACAGTATTGTTCAACTCTATAACTCTATTTGCAGTGGAAGATGACTGTCACTCAGGTGAGCACAGCTATAAGAAAGCCTATCTGGAGAGCTCATCAAGTGAGGAGGACCATTACTACCGTCCAGTCAGCTACCCCCAGAGCCTTGGCCTAGCCGGTGGGCCCTACCGCAGTGAGTCAAGCCAGCGGCAGGCCTGTATGTATGCCAGTGCATCCCAGGGTGCTGAGTCGGTTCCTAGTTTGGAGGACATCAGCTGCAACACCTGGGCCAGTGTTTCACCCTATGGGAGTTGCTCTGTCACCACCATGCAGCCAATGGAGCGGTTGCCCTATCAGCACTTCTCCGCTCACTTCACCTCAGGGTCTCTGGTTTCCAGACTTGGTGGGGTGGGAGGCCATGCCTCTCCACAGCTGGGTGATGCCCACCATGCAGCCATGTACCAGAGCTCCATGACCCACCAGACTCTGGGCCGTCAGTGCAGTCCTGGGGCTGGGATCCAGTCACCCACAGCCGGGCTACAGGGAAATGAGTACTTGTACACACATGGCATCCCGCGTACACTGTCCCCACACCAGTACCACACTGTGCATAGTGTCAGCATCATGCCTGAGTGGAATGAGAATAGCTAAAAGAACTTCCTTCACAGTCAACAGATGGAGATGTTAAAAGGAAAAACAAAAACGGACCAATATCAGGCAGGGTTTAGATGAATTTATATTTATATTTTTGGAAGATATGTTTGGCTGTTCATTCTAGTGAGATCAGTGATTCAGTCATTAACATCAAGAGCATTGGATATTCTTTGGATTGTGTCCTCAGTAGGAGTGCAAGCATTGTAACACTTCATTTGTTGCCACAACATCTGCACTTATGGGCAATTAACATAAACATGAGGAGGGAAAAGATGGAGGAGAGAATATACAAAGACTGTTTAAGTGCTGAGAAAGTGAATGGAAAATGCCTGCACTGTACCATAAGGGACAGAAATGCTGCAGTCACTTCGCCAAGAGAGCCTTGTTTTCAAGCTGTCCTCTTGTGGTGGTGTGTTTTGGATCTCGATGTTCAAACGATGACTTGATGATGATATGTTTTCATCTTTTATCTTCAACAAATACAAATCTTCTTTATTTTGTAGAGCTGTACATGTCTTTGATTTTGTGTAAAAATAGACATTTTGTCTTCTGCCACATTAGCTTGAGTTCTCATTTGTTTTAAGCTTTTGTAATTAACAATTTACCTTGCAGTAAAATTGCTTTAAGTCATGAAATGAAGAAGGAGATAAGGGCATGTCTTGAGGCTCTTCTTCTTCGATGAGGTCTGTTAACCTGTCAGGAGGTTAATTTGGTTAGCCAGTAACTAGTTACATGCATACTGAAACCTCACTCTTAATGAGAATACTGAGATTAAGACATGGGTCATGTAAACACCATAATCTAATGCTGTTACTTTGATTAAGGTTATATTCAGAGTATTGATACTGCAATTAAGGCATGTGCATTACTGTAGGGTTGTCTGGATAAAAACACAAGACTGCTGATCAGAGCTTTCACAAATTGTCCAACATATCTTGAGTTGTTAGTCACAGTTGTTTTCTTTGTTTATCAATGGATACATTTGCACGGAAGTTGCATGGAAGCAACAGCAATATAAAGGGATCGATATGACTGGAGTTTGACAGTGGGGGAATGATTGACGTTGCTTGTAGCCAATAGTGGAGCGGGCACATGACGGGCAGCATTCCATCAATAATCACAATATTTCAAACAAACCGTGTTACAATGTGTACGTGAACAGCTTAATTAAATTATTCTCCTTGTCAAACAAAGGCAATAATTTGTTAGTTGTGTCCATGTAAAAGTAGACTAATTGTGAATTGGTACAAACCTTAAAGATATTTTGTGACAATTTTGAACATGCATGAGGATGCAGTACCATGTCACCAACAGGCGTGACATATAACACAACTTTTTAAAGTGAATTAGTCTTTACCTTGTGGGCAAGTGAACTGTATCTCCCTCAGAATCTAGCAAGCCACTTGGCACTCAAAGGCGGGTCATTACTTGGGACAACTTTGCCATGCTGCAAAAACCTTTCCAGAGTGCATGTAGTTTGTGTACGGCTTGTTATGTTGGAAAATGGATGTAAACAGTGCAGATTATTTATTTTGGCTGTAGATTATACACTAACAATATGCACTCCAACTACTTAGGTGGAAATTAAAATAGAAGAAGTAATGTGTCATTTCTCTGGAAAACTATTTGAAGGAAAACTATTTTTACTTATAAACAGAGAAACAGTGTGTAAAGGGCTTGGGCTATGGATACTGGATTCAAATCCTTCACAGTTTAACTATTTTGATATGTAGAGACAAACTACTAGCATTACATTACATTAATGTTTTCTTGTAATTTTGGGTTAGTAAAACAAAGGTTGAATAAGCTAAAATACCAGAAACATTTTGCTCTCACTTTGTTGCATCCCCGCTGATCCCAGTGCAAATTCTGAAGATCAGATTTCTTTATGTAAGTTCTAGGAAGATGTTTTATGTTGTACCAGTGGTGTGTTCTTCCGTATTTTCATTTATCCTCAAAAATGGCACTTCTCTGACAATCAGACAGAATCTAAATGAACAACTACGATATGGAAAGTAGCAGTCGGACATATTAAAGGGCTGACATGCACTGCATAGAATATAATTTGGAAGAGGCAAACATAAAATGAGTCTAATGGGGCAAAAGCCAATTTTCAGTACAAATGAGTACATGATGTATGTTAGAGGTCAGTTTTACATATGGACAAAGGCTAAATTGAAAACGCTTGTAGTTGATAGAATGTTGTTTGTCAATAGTATTTATTTTTTTCAGTAATGTAAATCAGCTTGCCCCTGCATGTATGAACGATGAAAATAAGTGGTAGTTGGTCCCGTTTGTTTTTTGTATGTTTGTTTTTTGTTTGTTTTTTATGTTTGTTTATAGGATTTTTTTAATCATACTTATTTAGAAAACAGGATATTATTATACAGCTGTCAAAAAGTATCAAAAAAGATTTAAATACATGGCATACTTTGTAAATAAACACATGTACATAAACTACAGAAAACCTGCAATAAATTTAAACAAAAAATTAACCATTCTGTCTATTCTGGCTTCCTTTTTTTCCATATGTGATTTGTTATGACAATTTCAGCTGTGCAATTTTTAGCTAAAGCTAACAGAATACCATATATTTGATATTTGGCAGCTAATTACCACAAAAAGATTCTGATCCAAGAATTTATAGTCTTTTATTTACATAAACTGCATTCTTTAAAACATAATTAATAATACAACATCAGATTAAGAATCATTTGATCACAGCATGGGCAGCTGCATCAATTTAATGCAGTTCATTTGCAGCAACTAATTGCACTTGATTGTTTCCAGGGTCTCTTTACCCAGTAGATAATCCAGGGGATTAAATGTCTGCTGTCTGGCCAACCTCTCTGCTCCTCAACCCTTGAGGAATCTGTGTGTGTGTGTGTGTGTGTGTGTGTGTGTGTGTGTGTGTGTGTGTGTGTGTGTGTGTGTGTGTGTGTGTGTGTGTGGGTGTGGGTGTGTAATATTTTGCAGTTAGAGGCCCTTGCAAAGTGTGAA